>CAUYUJ010001669.1:604000-861500 GCA_963575745.1 Prorocentrum cordatum
TTCCCGCCTCTGCCCGCCGACTTCCGCATGCACCGCCACGCCTCCCGGTAAGCTACCGCTCTGCGCTCACACGGCCACGCTCCCCAGTCAAAAACGGGTGGGCCTGGGCTCCCGAGGCCACAAGCACAGATACACGCTACGGATCGGCGCTCGCAAGGCCACGATCAGCGTTCCCGAGGCCACGACCCCCGCAAAATACCATGGCCGTGGTTCGCCGCTGCCGAGCTTCTCAGGCGGCCGAGGCATGCCACCGAGGTCGCCAAGAGTGCCAATGATGCCTCCAAGACGGCCCAATGATGCCCCCAGGACGGCCCGACAGGGCAACCATATGATCCCCTGGAGGGCCTGAGGAAGACCAACCCGCAAATGTTCCTCCAAATTGTTCACAGGGCTGACCGTCTTCCCCGTTTTCGGGCGTCCTGCAGCTCCAGACGGCGTCACGAGAACGAGAAGGGAGCCCCCAACACGACGCGGAAGAGCGTTGCACATGTCAAGGCTCTCCCAAGCCTCGGGACACGAGGCGTCAAACGTTGCGCCCCCCCCCCCCTCCCGACCGTGCGCCCCCCCAACAGTTGCCAACCAAAGTGCTAGGCTGGCACGGTGGCGGGACTTGCCGCAGGCAGCTGAAACGGTCCGGCACTTGAGGCAAGCTCTGCGTAAACAGCAGGACCTCAAGCACCAGCTATATTGAGTGCCAGATGTCCATTGACGTAATCGGCGCATGCCCTAACCGCACAAGTCCTAGAGCGCGTTCCTCCGAGCACAAATCCATCCCTATCGTCCCTTATGGCTGGGTGATCCTGACCTATGTTCGGGTTATTCCCTCGCCCTCCCCCATTTACACGACACGCGCCTATTGCGTACACGCCTGCGAGCCACGACAAGAGGACGTCTGCGTGAACAACACGGGCGGCGTTGCCTAAACACGTAAGCGCTATAGCCGTCATGCTACTGTAAGGAACGTTTGATCAGAAACGAGGGCGCGTTTCTGGCCGCGGCGAGCCTCGGCTCCGCATACATTCACCGGCCTAGATCTGAGGAGCTGCCGAAAGCCAGAGTCCCTCCTCAGCCCGAAGCGGTCGGTACTCTGGCGCCTTAAATGTGCGTTCTTGGTTAGCCCACGAGTTTCTAACACGTCGTTCTTGGCAGAGCAGCCGCTCCGACACCCCGTGCCGATGGACACCACAAACCAACCTCGAACGAAACCACATCGAGAGGCCTCCGCGTGTCGACGTGCCCCTGCGGCGGGCTGCGTGCTTGCCGCGTCCTCCCCGCCCCCCCGGCCCCTCCATCTTTCGTCGTCTTCGTCTGTCGTTCCCTCGTCTTACCGCTGGGCTCCGCTGCGATGGTAAAGTGTCGACGTGCCCCTGGTCTGCCACTCCCATATACTCGCCCCTCCCCTAAGGCGCCATGATGAGCGCTGTGCTGCCGAGCCCGCGGTGCTGCGGTCGGGAACTGTTGCATATCATGTCGCGGTCGCGGCCAAGCGACACGCTGTCCTGCAAGCAGACAGCGTGCCCCTCCGTTCCGCGTGGTGGGAGGCGGGGAACAGCTGGAGCCGTTGACGCTCGAGCATTGGGACGTGGACAGCGTGTTGCGCCGAGGCGGCGCGACACGCCAAGCCGAAGTCCAAGAACCATATAAGCGATGCGTTGTCGGGACTGAGGTGCTAACGATGCCGAGTCTTCAAACTCCGTGTGGCCAGCGCCACATAGAACTCCTCCTCCACGGCTCCACGGCCTCCTCCGCCTCCCCGCCGCTCCTACTCCTGCCTTTGCCTATGCCCCGTCTTCAAGGTTCCCTCCTCCTCCTCCTCATCCTCCTCCTCCTCCTCCTCCACCTTCGCGTCGGCCCCCGCCCTGAGGAGAGACAGCAGGGGCACGGCAGCAGAGAGCAGAAGATCAAGGCAGAGAGCAACGATAGAGAGAGAGAGAGAGAGAGGGAGCAGCAGAAGACGGCAGCTGGCAGCAGGGGCAGAAGCGAGCGAGCGAGCGAAAGAGACACCCGCCGCAACGCAGCGCCGCCAACCCGCAGATCCCCCAGCCAGGGCCCCGGCGTCACGCTTACCCGAAGAGTGCTTGCACTCAGGGGTCATACCTCCCTTCTGCGGGACTGGGCCCGTCCGCGGCCACGGCGGTTCCGCCCCCGCCCGTCGCCGCAGCCCCGTTGCACCCCGCCCGTTGCATCGCAATCGCATTGCATGGCAACCGCAATGCATTGCATTGCTGTGCATCGTGGCGCATTGCTTTGCACTGTTGTGTACTGCTTTGTATTGCGGTGCACTGCGTTGCACTGCGTGGCATTGCGTTGCACGGCGCTGCATTGCTGCGTACTTCTCTGCGCCACATCGATTGCACCACATGCATTGCACCACCTAGGTTGCATGTGTACTTCTTTGGGCCACATCGATTGCACCACATGCAGTGCACCACCTAGACTGCAACACCTTGCTTGCACCACCCAGGCTGCGCCGCCCGGATTGCAAGAGATCACTGATTGGGGCACGTACACGCTGGCCAACATTTTTTTCATGACGTCGACCCCCAAACGGTCTCGCTCCATTCCCCAGGACTGGTTTCTCATCCCGAGCCGTTGTTTGACCACCCCGAGGCCAGGCAAGGGGGCCCCCCCCAGGGGCTGAAAATATAGCGAAACGCCCTCCGTCGAGATTTGTTGTCATGACTTTCGGGGAGCCTGGGTCCCAATCCTCCTCCTCCGCCCTCCGAGTGCAAGCATCCTGCCATCCCGTCCTCCTCCAACATCATCCTCCGCCCTCTTCCTCCTCTTCCGCCTTCGTCCTCCTTCTCCTCCTTCCTCCTCCGCGTTTTCGTCTTCTCCCCCTCAAGAGAGACGTTCACCCAAGCGGTGCTGGGGCGCTCTCTGGCAAAAGCTCCAGAGGGAGTCCGGCCGCGGCGGTGAGGAGCCTCTGGGGGAGCACCCGAAGAGGGCGGAGAGCGCCCCAAAACCCTCGATCTTCGATCCTCGATTTTCAATCCTCGATCTCCTCCAAGTCCTCGTCCTCTTCCTCCTCCCCATCCTCCTCCTCCTCCTCCTCCTCCTCCTCCTCCTCCTCCTCCTCCTCCCCCTCCTCCTCCCCCTCCTCCTCCTCCCCCTCCTCCTCTTCCTCCTCCTCCTCCTCTTCCTCATCCTCCTCTTCCTCCTCCTCCTTCTTCTCCTCCTCCTCCTCCTCATCCGCGCACCCTTCTTCCGAACTGGACGGCCTGCTGGCGCGCGTCTTCCACGGCCAGCATGCCCTTCGGCGACAGAGCCTCGTATCGGGCCTCCAGCGAGCAAGTAGAATGCCGGCGGTCGTCCTGCCACATGCCGCAAGCGTCCAACAGGCATCGCCATCGCGGAACAATTGTTTCCAATGGTAATATCAAGCCGACAGCAACGCAAGTTAACAATCGACACCGATCCACTCAACAGTTGTCAAAGAGCTGAAACCAGAGGGCTGGAGCACAGAGTGTGGCGATATGAATCAACCCTGAAACGTTTAAGGCATCGGGGACCAAACATTACAGAAACATGAACTTTCGGATGTCCGCGCGGACCAGCGCAGGAGCCCCCTAGAGGCGCCTCCGTTGCCACCCCTGGCGCGCTCCGCCGGGGAGAGGGAGACCACCGCCGAGCCAAGAAGCCAGCGCGTCCTTCCGAAAAATGTCATGGTTCGCTCCTGAACGCAGGATGAAAGCAGGACAGCATAGCCTGGCGCGGATAACAACATTGGAGCCATAAGCGTAATGGCGCGCTAGAGTAGCAATCCAGCCCTCTCTTCCAATGGCGGGCTAGAGTAGCTTTGCAACCGAGCGAACAAACAATCGTACCAGCGTGCGTGCGGCCCCAATGCGGGACACGAGTCTGCGCTGCTCCGACCCTGCCAATGCACGAGGGTGTGGTGTTAAAGGTGGCCCCTCTTGGCTCGGCACGCCAAGCCGTCTGGGGGCAGCGAGTTTGTGCCAGAGGGTGTGTGCGGGAGGGGATCGGGCACTGGGTGGGCGCTCAGCTTGTGAGACAAAAGGAACCGAGCACCGCCTCAAGACTGTGGACTGATCTGATATGATACAAAGCTCGCTATGCCGAAGCTATTCCCGATAGCGATGGGGAGGCAACAACATACTACATGATTCGCCACCGGGCCGTGCCGTGCCGTAGGCACTACGTGGAAAGTCCTCAAAGATCTTCGCGTTTTCTGCGCTCTGTCTCGTAAATATTCCACAGGGTTCCAGGAACCCCAGCTGCCAGATCTCCTGTATCGGGCGTGTCGCGCGAACTACCCCGAAATCAGAAACGACAGGACACATCCATATTCATATTTGTGCAGGTGTACATATTA
Source organism: Prorocentrum cordatum (assembly GCA_963575745.1). Taxonomy (NCBI): domain Eukaryota; class Dinophyceae; order Prorocentrales; family Prorocentraceae; genus Prorocentrum; species Prorocentrum cordatum. Next base: position 608,337 of record CAUYUJ010001669.1, read on the forward strand.
CTGTATATGTATGGTACATGCATGTGTATATATATATATGTATATACATATATATATATATATATATATATATATATATGTGGGTTTGTGTTTGTGTTTGTGTCTATATGCTGTTCCCCTACCCTTTCCCCCCGGCGCCGCCTCCGCCACGCGCCTGGCCCTGCTCTGAGCGGGCCCGGCTTCTCCCTCCTTCTCGCCGCCGCCGGGTGCCTCCACCCCCCTCTCCTGCATGGTGGTCTAATTTGCGTTCCGTGCATCCCACCGACGCCGCTATCGCCAGCGCAGTGACTCTGCCTAGCCGCCGACACAAAATGCGTGTGTGTGTGTGTGTGTGTGAATGTGTGAATGTGTAAATGTGTGCGCGTGTGTGTGTGTGTGTATGTGCGTGTGTGTGTGTGTGTGTGTGTGTGTAAGTGGAAGTGTAAGTGTAAGTGTGTGTGTGTGTGTGTGTGTCTGTGTGTGTTTGTGTGCCTGTGTGTGTGCTTGTGTGCCTGTATGTGTGCTTGTGTGTAGGTGTGTGGGTGTGCGTGTGTGTTTGCAATTGTTTCGGCCACGGAGGGTGGTACCACGAAGGGGTCCTGGGAGCTTCCCTCGCAAGATGGCGCCAACTACTACTCCCAACGTGCACCCACGAGCCTCCAGAGGCTCCCAAGACGCCCAAAGAGACCCGAGAGGCCCCCCGGAGAGGCCACAAAGAAGCCAGCGAAAGCCTTCAAGAGGCCCCAGAACCCTCCAAGAGGCCGCCGAAAGGTAGCCCAAGAGACCATCGGATGAATACAGTAAGCCTAGGACTCACAGCTCAGGAACGGTGGCAGAATGTGGCGAATGGTTACCACATCAGCCTTTGGTGGTCCACGCCGATTCTTTGGTCGTCGCGCAGCACGGACCTGCCGTCGCCGCACTCCTGCGTCGCCGCGCAGCAATTTTTTCATCTCTGGGGCCGCGCAGCACATACTGCCAGAAGCCAGAGGCGGGGCGCAACAACGCTTGCCCTTGGCATGCCTTGGGCGCCTCCTGAGCCAAGCCCGTGAAACTGCGACGCTGGGCGACCTCCCTGCAACCCGAAACATCCGGCGTCTCGAGCGCTTCGAGACACAACCCCCCGACCTCTCGGCCACTTCCCCGCGACCAGTTTTTCATCCCACGAATTTTTTTTGGTTGACGGCCTCAGGGCCCAGTAGAGGCATCGAACGCCACTCGCGGAAAAACCTCCGCCTTTCAGGGACTTTTCCCTGGCGACGACGGGCGAACCAGCTGGCGGACGGACCGACCAGCCGGCGAACGGAACCGACCAACACGCCGACGCCGACGGGCGGGCCGATGCGCGGGTCGGCTAGGTGGAAGACGACGACGCGCGGCGGGCGGGCATCGCATCGCATCGCATCGAATCGCCGACGACGCGGCGGACGGACGGGTGTCGACGACGACAACGACAACGACGGACGATAGACGTAAGACGAGGCCAACACGAGGATAGCATCGGGTGAGGATTAATCGAGAATCTCTGAGATCTGTGGTTCTGGAAAATGTCTCGGGCGCCTTCTCAGAGCATTCCGGACCGCTCTGAGAGCGTTCCAAAACGCTCTGGGACGGACTCGTCCTCGCCCTAACCCCTAACCCCGACCCCCGACGTCACTATCTTTTCATGACGTCGACCCCCAGAAATTTCGACCTATTCCCCAAGACCGGTTTTTCGTGCTGAGTCGATTTTTGACAGTCCCGAGGCCCGGTAAGGGCCCCCGGAGACCAAAGATATGGAAAAACCTCCCGTCGTGATTTTGTTCATGACTCGAGGGAGTCTGGGAACCCGGTCCGAAGACGAAGCGACCGGCGGACGGACCAACCGGCCGGTGGGCCAGCGGACGGGCCGAGCGGCACGCCGACGCCGACGAACAGGCCGCCGCGAGCGGCGGCAAGCTCTCCCCGGGCGGGGTGCGCGCGCGGGGGTCCTGGGCGCCCCGGCTCGCGAGGCGAAGGCGCGGGGAGCGGCTGGAGCGCCGGGAGCCCGCTCGCGAGCGCCGGCGGTGGGCGCGGCACAGCTCCTCCAGGAGAGCAGAAAATCCACACATCCCACGTATTGGATGATGGGCCTGTCTTCCACCACCACCATCATAAGCTGGAGGGGGGAAGGAGGAGGAGGAGGAGGAGGAGGAGGAGGAGGAGGAGGAGGAGGACCCCCTCCCCCTCAACTTATGGTGGTGGTAGTGGAAAACAAGCCTATCATTGGAAACTCAGGGCGGACGTGCTTCACAGTTTTCGGCCTCACAGGGCCCCGGGACCGCCAAAAAGCAGCTCTGGCTGAAAAGAATGGCCCTGGGGTATGGGCCGAGAGTTCCCGGGACCCCGTATCGAAAAAAACACCACGTCGGATCTCTGGGCACCTCCAAATTTAAGCACCCCGGCAAGAGAAGCCGTTTAGGAAACGCACACCAGGAAGGAATGGAACAGGGCAGGGCTGTTTTTACTAAACGCCCAGTGCCGCTCAGCAAACGCCAAAGTTATTGGGGTCGGGGGTGTTCTTTTGTTCCTCCCTTGCTCCTCGGTCAATAGGAATTCCTAGGAATCGTTTCTAGGAATCCCAGGGTTTCCTTTAGGAATCCGATCCTGAGGATTCCTATGGAATCCTTCGGAACTATAGAAGGAAAACCCACGAGCCCTCTTGGCGTATGTGATCTAGGGAGGTTCCTCTTCCAACCCACTTCTTCCCCTTCGGGGAAGGTTTTACCAATGTTCCCTACCTGTACGACCACCCTCTGGGTGATAAGGTTGTGGAGGGGTGGAGAGGGGGGGGCCCAATATCTGACTCAATCGATCTCACTATCGATCTCACTCAACGGGACACCACGGGACACCTGGGGACACCACGGGACACCGCGGGACACCAAATCGATCTCAGTATCGATCTGACTATCGATCTCACTCAACGGGAAACCACAGGACACCACCGGACACCTAGGGACACCTCGGGACACTTGTCGATCTCACTATCGATCTCACTATCGATGTCACTATAGATCGCACTCAATAAGAAAACAACGGGACATCACGGAACACCTCGGGACACCACGAGATACTTGTCGATCTCACTATCGATCTCACTATCGATCTCACTCAATAGAAAAAAAAAACACAGGACACCACGGGACACCACGGGACACCTCGGGACACCACATCGATCTCACTATCGATGACCCTCACTATCGATCTCACTCAACGGGACACCACGGGACACCACGGGACACCTGTCGATCTCACTATCGATCACACTATCGATCTCACTCAACAAGACACCACGGGACAACACGGGACGACTCGGGGCAACACATCGATCTCAATATCGATCTCACTATCGATCTCACTCAACGGGACACCACGGGACACACCATGGGACATCTCGGGACACCAGATCGCAATATCGATCTCACTATCGATCTCACTCAACGGGACACCACGGGACACCTCGGGACACCACGGGACACTTGTCGATCTCACTATCGATCTCACTATCGATCTCACTCAACGGGGAACAACGGGATATCACGGGCCACCTCGGGACACCACGAAACACTTATCGATCTCAGTATCGATCTCACTATCGATCTCACTCAACGGGATACCACGGGACACCTGTGGACACCACGTCGATCTCACTATCGATCTCACTATCGATCTCACGATCGATCTCGCGCAACACGAAGCCACGGGACACCACATCGATCTCAGTATCGATCTCACTATCGATCTGACTATCGATCTCATTCAACGGGACACCACGGGACACCACGGGACACCATGGGACACCGCGGGACACTTGTCGATCTCACTATCGATCTCACTATCGATCTCACTCAATAGGAAAACAACGGGACACCACGGGACACCTCGGGACACCACGGGGCACTTGTCAATCTCACTATCGATCTCACGATCGGTCTCATTCAATAGAACAACCACGGGACTCCACGGGACACCTCGGGACACCAGATCGATTTCACTATCGATGACCCTCACTATCGATCTCACGCAACAAGAAACCACGGGACACCACGGGACATCTGTCGATCTCACTATCGATCTCAGTATCGATCACACTCAACGGGACACCACGGGACACCACGGGACACCTCGGGACACCACATCGATCTCAGTATCGATCTCAATATCGATCTTACTATCGATATCATTCAACGGGTCACCACGGGACAACACGGGACACCATGGGACACCGCGGGACACCGCGAGCCACCACCAGACGGACGGACGGACGGGGTAGAATCGTTTGTCTTGACTTCGCCCTAGCAACGGCGGACACCACGGGACACCACGGGACACCACGAGCCACCACTAGACGGACAGACGGACGGGGTAGAATCATTTGTCTTGACTTCGCCCTAGCAACGGCGGACACCACGGGACACCACGGGACACCGCTAGGGCCACCACCAGACGGACGGACGGAAGAGCAACATTTGTCTTGACTTCGCCCTAGCAACGGCGGACACCACGGGACACCACCAGACACCATGGGACACCGCTAGGGCCACCGCCGGACGGACGGACGGACGGAGAAACATTTGTCTTGACTTCGCCCTAGCAACGGCGGATTCATTCCTCTCGCGCGCCCACGCAACTTCGCCTCACCCGCACGCACGACACGAACGAAACGACACGACTTCCCGGTTGGGGGTCTTCGTTCCACTTCCACTGCGATCTCACCCCCCAACCTCCGAAAATCATACACCCCCTCCCCCACCTGGCTGGCAGCCAATCTGGAACAATGAGGACACCATGATTCCCTCCCCCCCCACCATCCCTGCCAAAAAACAATACAAAACGCACCCTGCCGTACCTCCACATTTGGAGCATGCGCGGCCGCCCCGCGACCACTTCGCATTGGCATTGAACAAGGATAAACGCAGGTGGAGCCACTATTGGTGCCCAGTGGCAGCACACCTGGCGCGGCTGGAGCACGTGGAACACTGGGCGCACGTGGAGCACGTGGAGCACGTGCCGCACCTGCAGCGCCTGCCACGCTTGGGCGTCCAGGGTGTCTGGTGTGTCTGGAACCCGTGGCTTCTGCTGCGTTCTTACGCGATGTGCTGACACCCGGGTGTTACTTATGTGTTGGGGGGGTAGGTGGGAGTGAGCAAGACGGCTTGCGGACGGGTAAGTAGCTTGACCCCACCCCCTGCCCCCTCCCCTGGACCTGGACGGGGGGGGTCCCGGGTAGTTGGAGCATCCAAGATGGCCCAGGATGGCTCCAAGAGGAGGGCCTCGGAGAGACCAAGATGATCTCTAAGATGGTTCAAGATAGCCCGAGATACCTGAAGATGGCTCCCAAGATGCCCCAAGAGGCTTCAAGACCGCCCCAAGACGGCTCCAAGAGACCTCCGAGACCCCCAAGGAGGCCCCCCAAGAGGCCCAAATCCTTCAGAAACCTGAGGAAATCAATGATTCATGCATCGTTTCCCGCTCGCTTTCGATAGCCTTCCGAGGCCTCAAGATAGCTCCAAGATGGCCCAAGAGGGCCCCAAACGAAGCCCAAGAAAGCCCCAAGACGACCCCAAGAGCGCCCAAGAGCGCTCCAAAAGCGCCCCAAGAGGGGTCTAAGAGACGAGTTTAGGCACCCTCGAGGGGCAAGGCTGACTGCGACCCTCCCCTTCTTTGATCGATCTCCTCCAAGATCGCCCCAAGAGCGCCCCTAATGCTCCCAAGAGCGCCCCAGCCCCAAGAGGCGCCCAGACGGCCCCAAGTAGGGCCCAAGATGTCTCCAAGAGACTCTCAAGAGACCCCCAAGAAGCCTCAAGAGGATCCCCGAATCACCCAAGACGCTCATAGACGGCCCTGGACCCGCCAAGGGGCCTCTAGACGCCCCCCAGACGCCTGGCAAGTCGCGACCTGTGGTACGCGACCTGCTTGGTGAAGGTACGCGGCCTGTGGTACGCGCCCTGTCGGTGATGGTACGCGACCTTGCCGGGTTGCACTTTGGCCGTCCAGGTCGAGGAAGGAAGCGGGATGAAGGAGTAGGACGAGGCGCACAAGAGATCCCAACGAGCCCCCAAGAGGCCCCATATAAGTCGAACGTACGCTCCCAAGAGGTCCCCCCAAATGCCCCAATACGCTTCCAAGATGCATCCAAAAAGCCCCAAGAGTTCCTCAACGCTCCCAAGACGATCCAAGGAGCATACAAGCGCTCAAGAGATATCCTGGGAGACGCCGAGAGGCATCCAAGAAGCGTAAAATCCCCCTGCTCGCCCTCCTCCTCCTCCTCCTCCTCCTCCTCCTCCTCCTGCTCTTCATCAGCAAATTGATCATCCTTCTCCCTCCTCCCTCCTCCCTCATCCATCCTCCTCCCTGGAGCGATGACGGCTGTCCCCCTCTTTGCTCTTACACTTCCCTGATCGTCTCAACTCGCCTGGGCGTCGTTTTCGGATGGGCTAGTGGGGATACTTTTTTGGTCGCGTCCGCGAGCGAAGAGCGCAGGCGGAGACAGAAGCTGTCCGGGGCACGGAAACATACCTAATTAGCTGCAGGGCGCGGGACGGGCCGGCCGGGCCAGCTCACAAGGGCTAGTGGGGATACTTTTTTGATCGCGGCCGCAAGCGAAGAGCGCAGGCGGCGAGCAGGGTGTCCGGGCCGACGAACAAGCCTAACTAGCTACAGGGCGCGACAAGCAACAGAGCGCAGCACGAGCCGGCCGGGCCAGCTCACAAACGCGGCAGCTGGGGCAGCAGCAGCGGGGGCTGGCTGGCTGAGCTGGAACGCCCTGGGAAGCTCAAGCAACGTGCAGCCCTGCGGCAAAATGCCAGGGAATTCTGTGTTACGCGCTGTGGCGGCCAGACGTGGTAAACGATGGGCCGTCGCCAGTGGGGCGCCAAGCCCAAGCTGCGCCAACGGCGTGTGTTGCCAGCTGAGCAACTCCGCCGAAAAAGCGCCGAATACCAAGCTGGTGGTGGGGTGGGCCCGGAGGGCGGCCGAAACTGCGAAGGCTGAACCACTCGGAGCTGGCTGTACCTCCAGGGGCCGTGCGCGGCGTGAGGCCAAGCTGGTGGGGAAGAACATCGCCAGCAAGGTGGGGCGTCCAGGGTGGAGCTGCGCTGTCGCAGCCGCGTGGTGCACGCCGAAGGCCACCATGGGACGGCCTTGTCCGCCGCGTCCGCCATTCCCCGCGGGGATCCAGGGTCACCGTCGAATCCACCATACCACGTGGGTTCCATGGTCGCAGCTAACCGCCGCTGAAGGTGAGCTAACGTTGCCACTGACAGCGGGGGTCCAGGGCAGCCCTGGGGAGTGGGGGCGAGAGCCGTCGAGACCAGCCGGCACGCCTGGCGGCAGCCCGGCCAAAAGAAGAAATGTTTTTTCCGGCACTGGAATGAAGTCTGGGTGCACTAAACTCCCGTGCACTGCGCGTAGTCCCGGCGCCACGGGTCAGCGCACATCTCCTTGAGGGAGGCCTGGATCTCCTCCTGCAGGCTCATGGGAACCAACCCCGCGCACTGCGCGTAGTCCTGGCGCCGCGGGTCAGCGCACATCTCCTGGAGAGAGGCTTGGATCTCCTCCTGCAGGCTCATGGGAACCAACCCCGCGCACTGCGCGTAGTCCCGGCGCCGCGGGTCAGCGCACAACTCCTCGAGAGAGGCCTGGATCTCCTCCTGCAGGCTCATGGGAACCAGTCCCAAGCAAGCTGTATACTCCTTGCGAGCCGGATCCGAGCACAGCTCCTTGTGGAGAGCGGCGGCCTCTTCCTCCACGGACATCGGGACCAGCCCAGCGCAGGCCGCGTAGTCCTTGCGAGCAGGATCCGAGCACAGCTCCTTGTGGAGAGCCGCGATCTTCTCACCCACGGACATCGGGACCAGCCCGGCGCAGGTCGTGTAGTCCTTGCGAGCAGGATCCGAGCACAGCTCCTTGTGGAGAGCGGCGGCCTCCTCCTCCACAGACATCGGGACCAGCCCAACGCAGGCCGCGTAGTCCTTGCGAGCAGGATCCGAGCACAGCTCCTTGTGGAGAGCGGCGGCCTCCTCCTCCACGGACATCGGGACCAGACCAGCGCAGGCCGCGTAGCCCTTGCGAGCCGGATCCGAGCACAGCTCCTTGTGGAGAGCGGCGGCCTCTTCCTCCACGGACATCGGGACCAGCCCGGCGCAGGCCGCGTAGTCCTTGCGAGCCGGATCCGAGCACAGCTCCTTGTGGAGAGCCGCGGCCTCCTCCTCCACGGACATCGGGACCAGCCCGGCGCAGGCCGCGTAGCCCTTGCGAGCCGGATCCGAGCACAGCTCCTTGTGGAGAGCCGCGGCCTCTTCCTCCACGGACATCGGGACCAGCCCGGCGCAGGCCGCGTAGCCCTTGCGAGCCGGATCCGAGCACAGCTCCTTGTGGAGAGCCGCGATCGGATCCCGGCGCAGAGCGAGCAGGATCCGAGCACAGCTCCTTGTGGAGAGCGGCGGCCTCTTCTTCCACGGACATCGGGACCAGCCCAGCGCAGGCCGCGTAGTCCTTGCGAGCAGGATCCGAGCACAGCTCCTTGTGGAGAGCCGCGATCTTCTCACCCACGGACATCGGGACCAGCCCGGCGCAGGTCGTGTAGTCCTTGCGAGCAGGATCCGAGCACAGCTCCTTGTGGAGAGCCGCGGCCTCTTCCTCCACGGACATCGGGACCAGCCCAGCGCAGGCCGCGTAGTCCTTGCGAGCAGGATCCGAGCACAGCTCCTTGTGGAGAGCCGCGATCTTCTCACCCACGGACATCGGGACCAGCCCGGCGCAGGCCGCGTAGCCCTTGCGAGCAGGATCCGAGCACAGCTCCTTGTGGAGAGCCGCGGCCTCTTCCTCCACGGACATCGGGACCAGCCCGGCGCAGGCCGCGTAGCCCTTGCGAGCAGGATCCGAGCACAGCTCCTTGTGGAGAGCGGCGGCCTCTTCCTCCACGGACATCGGGACCAGCCCAGCGCAGGCCGCATAGTCCTTGCGAGCAGGATCCGAGCACAGCTCCTTGTGGAAAGCGGCGGCCTCCTCCTCCACGGTCGTGTTCATTCTGGCAAGGGCCGCGTCGCACAGGTCGGCGTGCGAGGGTGACGTATCCACCTGGACCTGATTCAAGGTCGGTGTCCACGCCATCCTCCGCAGGGCCGAGACGGACTTAATGATGGGCCCCTCGGGCACAGAGTCGCCCCGAACGCGCTCCGGCTCGGCCTCCTCCAAGAGGGCGGACAGCTCCGCGTCGGTGGCAGCAGCATCGTAGAGCTGAGCATCAACGACAGACTGCTGGTACCCCGTCTGCAGCTGCACGCCCAGCTGACAGCACACCAGCAGCCCCAACAGCGCGGCGGGCACCCCGAGCGCCGCGCCGCGGGCGCCGAGTAACCCCTGCGGCTTGCCTGCCGGCTTGCCGGCCGGCGCGGCCGCCAGCTTCACGAAGAGGTCCACCGCCCAGAAGCGGACCTCGCGCCGCACCCCTGGGCGTGCGGCCGCGGGCGCGGGGCTGGGCTGCTGGCGAGGAGCGCCGCCGAGCCCCGCCACCGACGCTTCGAAGAGGTCGACCGCCCAGAAGCGCACGGCGCGCGGCGCGGCCCCCGCCTGCGCGGCGCCCGCGCAGCCTGGAGACATCTTCATTGCCGATGCACTGGACATCGCTGTAACGTTACCTGGTAGGTTTAGTAACTCCGGAAGCGTGATGCGCTTGGCACTCGAGTTGAAGCGACTTGAGCCAGAGGGGCTACGGACTAGTGGGGATACGCGAAGCGTCAAGAATTTCTAAGAATCATTGGGAACCCGTATGGATCCTGAGGGGGCTCGCCCAAGACATCTGGCACCTCGAACATGATCAAGGCCGAGGGTTTTTTACGTGTTCGGCCTCTCGACTGGGCCTCGGGATCGTCAACGAGCGGCTCGAGACGAAAAAACTGCCCTGGCGAAGTGGTTGAGATCCCGACCCCCGACTTCATAATGTTGACCTCCAGAGATCTCGACCCATTCCCTGAGCCAAGTTTTTCATCCCGAGTCGTCTTTTGACGGTCTCGAAACCCAGAGGCTGAAAATCCCAGGACCGGCTCAAGACGGCCCAAGAGGCGCGTGAGACCGCCCAAAGGCAGCCCCACGAAGGGCCCATGAGGGGAAACACGAACGGACAATCCGAGTCTGCCGCCCCAAGAAGCCTCCAGGAGGCCTCCAGAAGCCCCCAGGAGGCCTCAAGAGATCCTCAAGAGGCCCCCAAGACGCACGAAGAGGCTCAGTCCCCAATCCTGTAGGTTCTTGTAGTGGCACAGACCACAAATTCACGGGGCTCCCGGCGTGCCCTCTTAGGCGCGTCGAGTGTTCCCGCATGACTTTTTCTGACCTAAGAGGGCCCCAAGACGGGCCAAGAGGGCCGCGATAGGCCGCCCAGACGGTCCAGAATGGCCCCGAATCGCCGCACTCCAAAATGCCAAGGATGGCCTCAAGAGGCCCCCAAGACGCCCCAAGAGGCTTCAAAACGGCTCACAAGAGGCCCCCAAGAGGCCCCCGAGAATCCTCCCGCGACATCCCAACGAACATCCTAGAGGCCTTTGACCCACAACCCAGACACAGTGGCGGGATGTGCCGAAGGCCACTGCGCAAAACCTTCCGTCGTGATACGTTCATGGCTCGAGGGCGTATAGGGACGGCAGGTCGGGGTCCCGTGCCTCGGAAAAAATGGAGACGCCCGATGTCTGCGCTGTCGGCTGCACCCTATACTGCTCCTCCTGCTCCCCCCTGCTTCAGCATGGGTGTCACGGGTCCTGAGGGAGAGGGAGACGGGCCCTGGAGCCTGTCTTCCCCCAGGACGAGATCTTCATCCCGAGTCGTTTTCTCACAGTCCTGGGGTCGGTGAAGGGCCCGAGAGCCTGAAAACGGAGACAAACCTCAGGACCCGTTTCCATTAGGCTCCGTTTCCCTCAGGACCCGAAAACGGCGAATATCAGCCAGCGTTGGCTCCACATAGATAGGAGGACAGGAGGAGGACGAGAGGTGGATGGGAGGAGGACGAAAGGAGGACGGGAGGAACAAAATCTAGCAAGCGCACGCAAATAAGCGGACGCAAGCAAGCACAAGCGAGCAATAACAAGCAAGCAAGAGCCAGCGATCAAGTGGAAGCAGGCAAGGGCAAGCAAGAACAAGCACGCGAGAGCAAGCACGCAAGTGCAAGCAAGCAAGTGCAAGGAAAGCAAGAGCAAGCAAGCAAGCACGCAAGAGCAAGGACTCACCATCGGAAATAGCTGGGGGGGGCCATTGGACATAAGGGGGGGTGCCATTGGAAAAAGGGGGGGGCTGGGGGCGGGGGGAGGGGAGGGCCATTGGAAATAAGGAGGGGTGCCATTGGAAAACGGGGCGGGTGCCATTGGAAAAAGGGGAGGGGGGGTCCTAAAGACCAATTGCGTATGATGAGCTAGGACTTCTATAGGGCAAGCCTATTTGGAGAAAAACCTCAAGCGCTGCGGGGACGGGGAAAAAGGCCCCCAAGTCGGAGACCGAGGGGGGTGCCGTCCACCTGCGGGTCATAGACGCCTCCTGCTGTTCCTGCCCGTCCACTTGCTTCCCTTGCTTCTCCTCCTCCTCCTCATCATCATCCTCCTCCTGCTTCCCCCTTCTCCATCTTCTCCTCATCCTTCTCCTTGTTCTGCCTCCTCCTTGGGCTGCCTCCTCCTCCTCCCCTGAGATCCTGGCTTCGTAATTCTTTCGAGCTGGGTGTTTGTGCATAATTTCAGGCCCCGGGACCCGCACAGATCGTGCTGGCTTGCAAAATTCCACGGGCAGATCTGAGGCTGCGGTCGTGATTGTTTCACGTTGATATATTTTTGTTCGCGTCGACGTCGGATCTGATCAGGGTCTCCTTCGCACAAGATCCTTCTTCTCCCGTCGCTGTCGCCAGCGCTTATTGCTGCTCCTCCTCCTGCTCATCCGGGGGGAGGGGGGTCACTGTCGGCAGCGCTGCTGCTCCTCCTGCTCCTTCTGCTCCTGCGAGCTGCGGCCACCAGGTGAGGCCCCGAGTCGGGCAGAGGGGGCGCTGTCCACCCGCGGGTAGTAAATTCCGATGCTCTGTTCTGAAGCTGATTCTGGTTCATATCCAACGCTGCCACCATTCCACGGGGGCGGCTGCCCCTGGGGGAACCATCGAGACAGTGATCTGCACATGAGAACAGAGACCCTGAGATCCTGACGGCAGAGAAATCATCCGACGTTGCCATCGCATCCAAGGGCCAGTCGGCCCTGGGGAAGGTTGCTCAGACTGGTAAGCCAGGTGGGTCCCCGCCGGCCGGGTGAAGAGAAACTGCAAAAGGCATCGACAGCAGAAGGAGGACGAAGAACGAAAAATAACCAACGCAAGAACGACTACCGTAACTTCGCGCCGCGCGCTCCGCGAAACGCGAGAGGGCAAACAACTTCGCGCTCTCACGCCGCCCCCTTGGGGGAAGAGAGGGGGATGGGGAGGACTCGGAATCGAACCGCGAAGCGCAAAGAACTTCGCGCCCTCGAGGGCGCCCTTTCTGCTTCTCCTGCCCCCGTCGCTGCCGTCGGCGCCGCCGCGGCCGCCGTCCCGGATCGAGGCTTCCAGGCGCACGCGCGGGCCTGCGCCAGACTCCAGGCGGCACTGGTCGTCTCGCCGTCGCCCGTCGCCGTCGTCGCCCGTCGTCGCCGTGGCCGCAGATCCCGCGAACGAGACGGCGGGGCCGAGGGAACGAACGAACAAACGACCACATGGGCGTCGCTTATTGGGGGGGCGATCAATGGGGGAGAGAGAGAGAGAGAGAGAGAGAGAGAGAGAAAAGAGAAATATATAGAGAGAGAGAGAGAAACAAAAAAACAAAACAAGAGAGAGAGAGAGAGAAAGGGAGAGAGAGAGAGAGAGAGAGAGAGAGAGGGAAAAAAAGAGAGAAAGAGACTGCGCCAAAACGACCCAAAAAGAAACTCACGAGGCCCCCAAAGGCTCCCAATAGAGACCTACAAGGGCCGTGGGACGTCGCCAAGAGGGCCCGAGATGACCCTGACCAAGACCATAGAGGGCCCCAATTCCCCAAGAATGCCCCAACCCGGCCCAAGAGGAATCCGAGACGGCCCAAGCGGGCTTCAAAGTACCCCCAAGACGGCCCAGAGAGACGCCCAGGATACCTCCAGAGGTTCCCGAAGACCTTGACATGCATTCGTGAGGCCCACAAAGAGGTTCTCCAACGAGGAGCCCATGCTGCATCGTGGGCGCTCGTGAGCCCCACGCCATCGCCCACATCGTTTACACAGCATAGTTACCACCACGTAGCTAACACCGATGAGCATTCACAGCATAACTCACACCACATGGTTGACACAGCATCGATCCCATCACATAGTTTCAGCTTCATACTTCCACCCCCGGAGATCAACACCTCACCATTCGTGGTCTACGATGGTTCATATGTCTGTTGGTTGTATGCCTTCGGGAGCCGCTGGAAGCCACCAGGCTTCTTAGCTTCTGCAATATTCGGAGGTTTGGGATCGACGTCGGCCTCCAAACCCGCTGCAACCCGGAGGGCCTGAAACGTTGGCTGCGGTGCAAGCAAGTGGTGCAAGCTCTGTGGTGCAAGCTCTGTGGTGCAAACTCCGTGGTGCAAGCTACGTACTGCAAATTACGTGGTGGAAGACATGTGGTGCCAGCTGTGTGATCCAAGCTATGTGGTGCAAGCAGTGTGGTGCAATATATTTGGCGTCGGCTACATGGTGTGGTGTAGGCTGTGGTGCAACCCATACGGTGGAAGCAATGTGGTGCAAACTATGCGGCGCCACGCAAAGGGGTGGGCCCACGAGGCGCACACGCGGCAAAAACCAAGCAACCGGTCACGACGCACGGGGCGCCCACACAGCGCCCATCTCGCGAAACCCTGACGACGAGCGACCACGCACAGGGCGCCCGACGGGCGAATCCACCACAGCAATGTCAAATCACGAGGCAAGAGTAACCCTTGGTGCGCGGGTTTCGGGGGGGCGCGGGGAGGCCAAACCCAAGCGCGGAAGCCACTGCGATCCGCGCCCAAGGTCACTCCAGCGAAAGGTCACTCTGACGTGTAGCCGAGACATGTGAGAACCCATGAGTTCAGACACTCTTGGAAAAACTTCGCCCGACACCAATCTGCGCCACCTCCCGCCCTCTCAAAGGGGCGCGCGGACCCGACGAGCCCTTCATCTCGAAGAGCGGGCATCAAACTCGGGAGCCAACATGGCGCCCTGGCTGGCACCGTCCTGGCCAAGCCAGGGTGTCGCATTCAACGGACCTGGGCCAAAGGTGGGTCTGGACGGGCTCTGTGTTGGTGCCTACTTGGCATCATCATGATACAGAGTTGGCCCAGAAACGCTGGGCGCACAATGACACTGTCATCGGAAAGCCGAGGGAGAGGAGGGGTGAGGCCCGCTTTTTGTTACTCTCCCCCAGCCCCTCTGGAGCCCACGGTCCTCCCAGGTGATCTCCCGGTCGTTGTCGACATCAGCGCTTTGGAAGAACTCCATCACCGCCTGCCGTGAGGCACTCTCCTGTAAAGGGGCCCAGAGACACACACAAATGCTTTTCGACCTCAATGAGTTTCCTTTTTTTCTACCATATTCCAAAGAATTTCCTGTCCCCTTCAATTTTTCACATCTTCTCATACGGTCGGGCATTTTTGCATGACGAGTCGCATCGGCAGCCCCGGCGACACGTTATGCCCTGCGTGTCGCGCCGCAACGTGGTGGGCCAGCACCGGCAGCGCGACACGCTACGCCATACTTCCCGACCGCATCTTCCCGAACATCAGCGTGCGTTTGTGTGTTGCTCATGAAAGCATAGAAAGGCGCCACCACCACCATAACTCCGTAGAACTTCACTTCTGAAGGCCACCCCCCCGAGCTGGTGGCACTCCGTTCTGAGTACTCTCTGGGGCCGCGCCCAGAACTGGGTGCCACCAGCTCAGGGGGGGGGGAAGGGGCCAACACCCCTAGTGATGGTGATTCTTTCTTTTCTGGTGAGTTGTGCCGATTTCCCCCTCCTAGGATCCTGCTGGATCTCCGAAGGCAGGCCGAAGAAGGCGGCGACCTCCGGGATCTCGCGGCAAGCCTTGATGAGCTCCCTCAGGTTGATGCTGCCTGGCGGCCGAAAGGGAGGGGCAATGGTTCGAGTAGGAGATCGACAACGGAATTGATATTGGTCGAATCTACGACCGATGCGTAAAGGTTCGTAGATCTACAAAACACTATGCGTGTTTTTGTTGTTAACTGCATATTGGACGAGAAGAAACAGTATTGGGGTAAATCAATTCTGCAGTCGATCACCTACTTGAGCGATAGGGGTGGCTAGCCCAGGGGGTGGAATATCGAGCTTGACTCGGACATACATTGCGGTGGATGGGAGACTGGAGGTGCATACGATCCCCCCTGAGCCTACCCCCCCTGACGTTGCCCCTGAGAGGGGGAGGAGCGTGCATGCGCGGGAGCAAATCCTCCACGCCGGCGGCGTCCCGAGAGGCCAGGCGGGAACCAGACCCCGGTATCCTGTTTTTTCTTAGCGTCGACCCCCAGAGATCTCGACCTGTTGCCCTGAACCAGTTTTTCATCCCGAATCGTTTCTCACAGTCCTGCGGCCCAGTAAGGGCCCCCGGAAGCTGAAGATAGCGGGAAGCCTCCCGTTAGGATCTTCTCTCTGGCTCGAAAGGGGTCTGGGGATGCGACTCCGCGGAGGCGCGCGGCATCGCCGGGGCCCCGCGGGACGGCGAGCCGCCCGAGGCAGCGCGCCCGGCAGCTCGCAGGCCGCGGCTGCAGGAACTCCGCCAGCGCCAAGACGCGAGGAAGATCCCGGAGGGGGTGGGGCCAGGCTCCAGGGCCCAGGCGAAGCGGAGGAGAGGAACACCCCCACTCCTCCTCCTCCTCCTCCTCCTCCTCCTCCTCCTCCTCCTCCTCCTCCTCCTCCTCCTCCTCCATCCCCTCCCAGCCCCCTCCTCCTCTTCCTGTTTCTCCTCTCATTCCCTGCTCGTCTCCCTCCTCGTGTCCGTCCTCCTCATTCTTCCCCCCTCCTCTCGGTGTCCTCCTCCTACTCCTCCTGGTCCTCCTCGTATCCGTCCCCGTCCTACTGTCACACATCCCCCTTTTCCTCCCTCTCCTTCTTCTCCTCCTCCTCCTACTCTCCTCCTCCTCCTCCTCCCTCCTCCTCCTCCCTCCTCCTCCTCCCTCCCTCCCTCCCTCCCTCCCTCCTCCCTCCCTCCCTCCCTCCTCCTCCCTCTCCCCTCCCTCCCTCCCTCCCTCCCTCCCACCGGCTGTATGTTGTGTTGTGTTTCTCTCTCTCTCTCTCTCGTCGCTCTCTTCGGATGGACTTCGTTCATCCCTGGCTGCCGTCGCCGTTGGCGTCGCACGCTTGAAAGACCTCCCACAGCGCCCGAAGGTCCTCTGTGTCCGGCGTCTCCCCGGCGTTGGATACGCGCACCTCTCGGCCAACTTGGGCGGCGCAGGGGGGCAGCCGAGACGCGAAAACGGACGACGAAGATATATCCGCAATCGCTGTCGGCGTGTATGAAACGTTGGTTCCGTTCGAGTCGTCGTCGTCTCCATTGCCGCTCTCCCCCTTTCCCTGGGCGCTCCACCTCAAGCGATCCAGCCAGACGGACATCAAACAACGTCTTAATCGATTCGAAGGGAAGCCGTTTCCCTTTGATACCCTCCCTAGCAGGGTGCAGGTCCAGGGAGGGATCCTGGGAAGGGGACCCAAGTGGGGGGTCCTGTGGGCGGTCCCTGGGGGGACCCAGATGGTCCCACGCCCGTCGATTTTTTTCCCACTGGGGCGCCCCGAGAGGACCGCGCACCCCCAAGGGTGGACGCGGGCGGGTCGCGGCTCCCTCCTGCGCGCGAGCCCAAGCTGCAGGCGGAGGAGAGGAGGAGGGAACCAAGTGAAGAGCCTGTGGGGCTGGAAGTTGGCCCCCTGCCTCCCACTCCGCCCCCCTATGGAGACCAATGGAAAAAGGAGTGGGGAAACATCACATCGGGATCACCTCTTCGTCCGACTCCATGCGCAAAGCCTCATCGAAGGCCCGGGGCTCGCTTGTAGAAGAACGTATGCAGGCCGCAGCGGCCCTGCTCTGGCATTCCCCTCAGCGGCAAACCCGTCAGCGTCATGGATGTCTTTGGCGGCCCCTTGGCGGAAGGTATGGGAAGCATCCCAGAAGTTTCTGCCGCCTGCGCGCCGACGGCAACAGTGGCATCGCGAATGCCATCCAGGAGCTTGCTGTAGTACAACGGCGGGATATAAGTTCACTGGGGTCGCCGAGGCCAGCAAGCAGCCAGGACGCGCACATGTGCACGCAAATCGCGGGGCCGACTTTGCAAACAATTGCGGCCTCAAGCGTGGACTGCGCGCAGCTGCCCTTTACGCCTGATGGGGCCAAAGCGCACTGTGCTCCCGTCCGCTTGCAGAAGATCACTGTTCCAAGGGCCCGGATGGGACACGAACCAAGAACGCATACGCCATTATGTAGCCCATGCCCCGACAGAAATTCCCGGTCAGGGCACAATGCGCCAAGAGTTGCAGCTGGCTCTTCTGAATACGAGGCCTGGGAGGCGCTGGAAGCTGCAGCTTGCGCGCCCCAGGCCTGATGTCGGCCAAGACTGGAGAATGAATGCTCCACCAGCCAATGATATCCAGCCGGTTTATGGAACTTGCGCCACGCTGAACGCATTGTCTTGAGCGTGCCTTCGTGTGTTTTCACGGCGGCAAATGCGTGCGCAGTGCTGGATGGGCATGTTCAGGAGCTCGCAGAAAGCGTTCGCTGTCCTTGCGGACGACATGTACCTGTTGAGCGCAGAAGCCCCGAGTTTCTTGATCAACAGGATGTCCAATATCGCATGGACGTCGAGACCGTATTCCTGGGCAGAGCGCAGCATGTCGAGCTGCTCGCGCGGCGGTGCGTTCGCGCTTGTCCTCCGCCGACTGCCGAGAGCGACCCAGACGAAATCGCACGCTGCATTTGGCGCAACTTGTGCCGACGAAGTGGCCGACTCCAATCTCTTGAGGACGTCGCTGTCGGCGCATCCTTTTGCTAACAACAACCGCGGTTTCGGCCCCTCCAGACACGGGAAAGCAGCTACGCGCCGCACGCACTGACAAGGACTCGCGTTGCGAACCTCTACCAAAGATCCCCAACCCGCAACCTCAAGCGATGACCGGGCGCGGGAAACAGGCGCCCCCAGGACAGCTGAAAAGGCTGGCCCTGTACGGGTGGAGAGCGCGACGCCAGACGGGGGCTGGCGCGCGACAGCTGCCCGCCGACTGGAACGCCAGTGGCGGGGCCCCCAGGCTCGCGGCCCCGGATCGCCTCGCCGCGCGAAGAGCTGCATAAGCAGCCGCCGCGCGCTGCTGGAAGTCGGCGAAGGCGGCAAAGCGCGTCGACCGACCCCTCGTGGACCCTGCGCCGATGCGACTGCGGAGCCGGGGCGGCGCGCGCGGGCGCACGCGCACGCGACGAACACGCGGCGACTGCCAGGCACGACGCAAAACCCGGAAACTGCAGGGCAACGCTAAATCCAGGCGCGGGGCAACCGCAGGGCAACTGCAGGGCAACTGCGACCCCGAGAGCACGACGAATCCAAATTGGATACAAAGCCCCACGACCGTCGCACAAGAGGGTGGCTAAGATGGGAGAGACCGCGTTTCACGGGCGCTTGCCTGGGGAACATTCGGCGCCGTCGATCAAAACCAGGGGGACTCCCCTCCCCCCCTGAACCCCCCCCCCCCGAAACACCCTCTCCCCTCCCCCTCCCCTCCCAAAGGGGGGGGGTTCAACCCCCCACCCCTCCCCTCCCTTCGGCGCCGGCGCCGGCGCTGGCGGCCGCCAGCAGCGCCCACGGCGGGGACGCAACGACGATGACCAGAGGCAGCCAGCCCAGAGGGGGGGGGTTTGAACCCCCACCCTCCCTGGCGCAATGGGGGGGGGTTCAACCCCCCCCCTGGCGCCGGCGCCGGCGCTGGCGGCGGCCAGCAGCGCTGGCGCTGGCGCCAGCGACGGCGGGGACGCAGCGACGTTTACCACCACTACCACCACCACCGCCACTACCACCACCACCACCGCCTCAACCCACCCCACCACCACCACCACCACACACCACCACCACCACCACCACCACCAACAACAACAACAACAACAACAACAACAACAACAACACAACAACCACCACCACCACCACCACAGTCACCACACCACCACAACCACCACCACCAACTCACCATCACCACCACCACAAAAACCCACCACCACTACACCACCACCACCACAACCTACCACACCACCACCACCGCCACACCACCACCACCACCACAAACCACCACCACACCACACCAAACCACCACCACCACCACCACCACCACCACCACAACCACCACCACCACCACCCACCCACAGCCACAACCACCACCACCACCACAACGAACCACCACACCACCACCACCACCACAACCACCACCACCGCCACCACCACCACCACAACCCACCACCACCACCACCACCGACGTCCTCGTCGACGTCCCCGCCACCGCCGCCGGCCGCCGCAGGCGCCGGCGTCGGCCCAGAAATGGAAATCGTCGTCCCCGCCGCCGCCGCCGCCGCCGACGCAAGCGCCGGCCCGAGGAGAGGGGAAGCAGGGGAAGGGGGGGGGTCGAACCCCCCCCCGCCCCCCGTCACGGGAGGGGGGGGGTGGCGGAGAGGGGTTCGAACCCCCCCCCCTCCATCCTGGGGGGGGGTCCGGCTTCCCCCCCCCTCCAAGCGACCACAGAACGCGCTCTTTCTAAGATGGCCACTGCAGTCCGCTTGCCCAGCAATCTCGAACCCGAGGATCTGATGAAACCCAAAGAGCAACTTGAACTCTTCGACCGCGAAGTGCCCCGGGGCGCACTGGACCGACGCGCCTCGCAGCAACCGCCACTGCACGGAGCAGCCGAGAGCACTGCCACGGCTGTGCCCTCCCGCCAAACGTCGCGCATCTGGGCGCGACCGCCGCGGTCTCTTGCGCGATTGCGTCCCCAACGAAGGAGACGGAATACCTGCGGCGCTCTGGTCTCCGACCGGCTTGGTAATACACAGATACCGCGGGTGCACCGCGGCCGCTGCCCCGGCGGGCGCCGCGACGCCGTCGACGCCCATCGTGCGCATTTTCTCGTTGAGGCGCGTCGCGGACGCGACGCCGCCAGCGCGAGACCCCTGACATCCTCTTATTTTGTCGCCCTGCGCCACCCCGAGCCCGCCGATGATTTGAGACACGGAGCGGCCGCGGACGATCTCAAGCCACCATTTGCAACCTGCTCATGGACGGAGTGTCACAACTCTGCCCTGTGCTCGCTGGCAAAATTGATGCGGCCTTCCTCTTGGCGGCGCCGGGCCGACTCCAACATCGATGCTCTGGGAACCGGGTCTGCTTCCACCCGAGGCGCCCATGTCCCGGACGGCGGGGTGTCCCCAACCGCGTGGAAGCCGCCCTGCAGGTCAGATGAGAGCGCAGCGTCGACGTGGCGCACTGCCAGGAGCAAGGCGCCGAGCAGGGGGCCTGGCAAACGTTTGCACACGTGCCGCACTCTCTCGGGCATGGCGCCCGCCCGCGCCTGCTGCTCCCCTGTCCGCAGAAAGCGCCGGCGCCTACTCTGTAGCTTCCTTCGCCCACTGCTACGCCAACGGGCCAACCCCAAACCTGGAGCGCATGGCCAATGGGTCATTGATGGGTTGCTCCTGCTTGGTGCCAGGCTCGGGCAAGGCAAAGCAGGCCGACTACGCCCATTTGCGGTTGCCACGGGCGCGCCTCTGCGCGGGCCATCTGGCACCGACGCGGGCGCCGACGCCGCCGCCTCGCGGTCTGCTGGCGCGGCAGACGGAGCGGTGGGCACGCGCGCGGGCGTCTGCCCAACCGTCGCGGGGCAGGCCCAGGCCGCTGGCGGGGGCCCCCCGCCAGCTGGGCCCCCCTGGCGCTGCTCGCGTTTGGGCGGCACCAGCCCGCGGCTGCGGGAGCGTGAGCGCCTGCGCTCTGCCTGCCCGCCGTCGGCCCTGTCCTCTGCGCCGCGGCCGCGCGACCACGGCTGCCCGCCTTTGGTCGTGCCCTTGCTGCTGGCCTGCTCCAGGGCACGCTGGTCCCTGGTCTTGATCAGCTCCAGGCCGAGCGGCCGAATTTGGTTCGCCAGGCAGCCCTCCTCCGTCTTGGCACAGAACGGGCACTCGTGGTGGAAACCGAACGTCTTGCCGCGCTCGTGCATGTTGCACATGCCAGAGCAGTGGCGAAAGCAGAAGCGGACTGCATCCGACTTCCGCCTGGAGCTCGCGCCCGGACCGTTGGGTTTCGCCTCCTTCACCTCTTTCTCCGCCAGTGTCACTGGATCCTCTTTATCGCTAAGCATGGCGTCTGCAAAAGCTTGCGGGTCCGTCTTCCTCACGGCTGCTTTCCAGGCGCTGTCTGGGACGAGCTGGTCGCAAGCCATGGCGTCCTTCAGTGCCTGTGCCAGAAGGCTCTTAGTGTTTGAGGCCAGCGTCGCGACCTTGTCCAGATGATTAAGCACCGTGGCAACGCTGAGCCGACCATGAAGAAGCCTGACCCACGAGAACTTGATGAAACTGGACGTCCATTCTGCGAACGTGCGGCCCTCTGTCCAGGCCCGGTCTTCCTCCACCCCCTCCACAGTTCTCTGTCTGGGAGTGGCTTGTTGCACGTGGCCGCCGACTCGCAGAGCTTCATATGCTTCGTGGCGGGTAGGTCCGGAGAGCTGGCTCCCGAAGCCAGCCTGCCGATGAGTGTCCCGAAGTCGTCGGGCTGCTCCTGCTCCTGCAACAGCTACAAGGCCGAGCCGCTCGACAGCGCAAGCGCCACCTGGAGCAGGCGAAGCTGCTCTTGCGGAGCGCTCCACAGGACTGCAGCCATTGCCGGCGTGTGAGACCAGATTGTCTTCACAACTTTCGCCACCGACGACCGGACGCCAAGCGGCGTCGGGACCCCCTCCTGAAAGCCAGAGCTCAGCCTCCAGTAAGACGACAACTTGTGGACAAGGTCGCCGAAAGAGGTAAACTCTACTAGCACACGAAGTTCGCCAAACGAAGCCAGACGCGCTGAAAAGAACACGTGATTGCCCTCATTGGCGAGCTCGCGGGGCCCGAAGGTGGCGGTGACGAACTCCATAATCAACCTGTTCTCATCCGAAGGGCTGCTACCCCAACAGGACATCTGACGGAGGGATGCCTGAAGCGCTCCACGCTCTCCCTCGACATCCATGCTGGCGAAAGCACGGGCAACGCGCGGGCGAGACGGTCAAGAGAGGGAGGTGGCGCGAGCGCGCGCGGGGCGTGGCGCGGCTCGCTCCTTCGCGCGAGCCCATGCCGCGGGCGGAGCATAGGAGGGGGGAGCCAACTGAAGAGTCTGGGGGACACTGGAAGGAGGAGGTCCCGGGAAGGCCCTGGGGGTCGTAACCTCTCCCCCCGGGGGGCTCCCCTGGTGGACAAGGGGGGCATTGAGGTGGCCTCTGTGGACAGGGGGGACTCAGGACCCAACCCCCCGCCTCCCCCCCGCGGACAAGGCGACCCCAGCACCACCCCCCTCCTCGACCCCCTCCCCAGGAGGCACCCTCCTCACTCATATCTGCTGTTGTTGCGGGGTGCCTCCAAGGGTTCAGATCAGCTCCGAGGCGGCTCCAAGTCGCCACGGAGCTTCCCAAAAAGTCCCCCATGAGTCCCCCCAACAGAGCCAACGAGGTTCCCAAGAGAGCCCCAAGAACGGCTCCAGAGCGTTAGCGTCATCGTCGCCGCCACCGTCGCCGCCATCATCGTCGTCGTCGTCCCCTTAACCAGATTCCGCACCTTCCGCCAGTTTCCGCCGAGGGCGAGGTTCGCCGAAGGTGAATTCTTTCCTGGAGCGCGCCCATTTTGCCTTCGGCGGTCTTCGGCGGTCTTCTGCGGGACAGCTGTGAGGTTGGGGTTGGAACTCTTTTGTCACCATTCGCGGTTCTAACGCCCGTTACCGGGTCCGCCTGCCTTCCCCCTGTGACGTCGCGCTTCGCGCCGGCGAACTCCCAGATGGCGCCGGCGCACACTGTGACGCTACCAGCCCTCTCCTCCCCCCTAAAAAACCTACAAAAGACGTACGCACCCAACCACGTATATGAATACAGCCCCCCAATCCGCGAGACCAGCCTCATAATGCGAACGTCCGCGCAATACGTACTTGCGAAACGAGCGCGGATTCATGTACGTGTACGTCCTACGATCGCTCCTGACCCTCTCCCCCCCTCTCCTCGGCACCTGCCGTGATTATCGCCACGGGGGGAGGACAGAACAGGCTATTTACGAGGCACGAGGAGGCGGGGCAGATGAGAGGGGAGAGGGAGCGCGGGTGCAACCGAGAGAGAGGGGCGGGCAGGCGAGGAGGAACAACTGGCGCGCTCCGCGGTGGGAGAGGCGCGTGCTCGTACCGTGATGCAGTCAAAACTTTGTCAAAGAGAGATCGGGGATATACTGATACCGGTCAATCCAGACCCGAGTCAGTCGAGCTTTGCAGGATCCTGCAAGATCCTGCAGGATTCTGCGCCCCAGCCCGGGTCAGTGCGCCCGTGGCTCTGCAGGATCCTGCAAGATTCGGCGCTGTGGCTAACCCCCGTTTGCTTTGACCCCCGTCTCTTGAGCCCCGAAGCAAGGTCACGTTCATTTCAGGTGGTCGAAGTGGTCTGATCTCGGGCAGTTGTGTTTCGTCTTGGGAGTAAAGAGCAAAGTCTCTTCTTGACCACTTCAACGCCTAGATCGACGAGGAGTGCCGAACGACAAGGAGGGGCCCGAAGAATCTCGAGCCCCCTTCGAAACCAGAAGTGCCCCGATGTGTCCACTGTGCGGCTCCATGCGAATCATCTCTAGATGCCTGCAACGAGACTGACACCGTACAAAGCAGGTCTCGCTTCGAACGCTCTGATTTGTTCAAAGCTTTCTCCCGGGTGGCTTGAAGGCAAGTGTTGGGGGGGGGACTGGCGAAGGGGGGGACGCATCCACCTCCAATCGGCGATAAATTTCCGATAGATCGGCGATAACGTTCCTGGGCAGGTTGGGGCTATCGGGCCCCCATCGGCGATGAATGGGCGATTGGGGGTCGACGCATCCCCCCGATGCCGAAATCCAGCCCTACCGTTGCCCCTGATGGATACGTCGTGGAATTTCAATGCACGAACACTCGCCCTCCGAGGACACCAGGAAAACGTGAACCTTCAATGCACGAGCACTCTCCTGGCGCGACCTCCGAGGAGGCCAGAAAAACGTGGCCAAGACAGGCGGGACATCTGCACCACGGCCGAAGGCCAGCTCCCTCCGGTCAAGGGACAAAAAGGTAGAGCTCATTCAGGTTCGACCGCGTCTTCGCCCCCGCCCCTTCCCCCCAGATTCAAAGCTGGGTCGGTCCTCGCGGAGGCCCTCGAGGTTTCACGCCTGTGCTGCCGAATGCCTGGGGACAGCTTTGAATCCGGGGGGAGGGGGGGTGGGGGGGAGTCAAGAGTTCCACTTGTGTCCATCTACGGTCCCCCACTCCACCCCAGGGGCTCTCCTCTCCTGTGGGCACCAAGACCCAACCACGCCGTCTGCCGACCCCAGACAACACAACAACAGGCAACAGGCAACAGTATGGAGGAGACCACTTATCGTGTTGGGAGGAAGGGATTGGGAGGATGAAGGGCATGAGCAATAGCACCCTGATGCAATGAGCAATGAACGATACCTTCGGCCGCCTACGGGTAATGATATCCTCATGTCTCCCAAACCCAGCCTCCCATCCCGATACTTGCCTTCCTGAAAGGTGTCCGACCCATCAACGACGCCACTGGGATATGTGCTAATCACGTGCTCACGCAGCGCATCACGGCGGGTGTCCATCCACAACGATTCCCAGCCGAAGCCACGAGTGCCTTTCTCAGCCCACGCGTTCTTCAGGACGCATGACGTTGATATCTGGTCGTCAGCCTTCTGTTCTTACAGCGCATCTTCAAAGGGCCTCAGCAGACACCAAGTCGGCCACCCAGACAGCCTTTCGAGGCGCCCTCCCCGATCGCGCGCAGGCCCTGCCCAGGAAGCCCCGAATCCTTTCCGCCCTCCCATCCTTACGAGGGGGGGCGATCAGGGGGAGCGGGGGGGAGAACCGGGCTCAGGAGGGGGAGGGGGACAGCGAGCTTGAACCAGCGAGCTAGGTGTGCCCCCGACAGCAGAACTGCACGCTCCTGGGCGGGCCGGGCTATCGGGCCTCTAATCGGTGATGGATGAAAGATTGGGGGTCGCCGCGTTCCCCGCCTGACGCTGCCTCAGACCTCACCACAACCCACGCTCCCCAAGGCCTCTGAAGCCCGGGGGCGCAAGGCCTCGTTTCTGCTACTCCCGAGGCCACTCCGTCGACGCATCCTGCTCAGAATTTATAAGAGCATCTTGCCGTGGCGACGAAGGCTCTCGAGGACACGCAGCGGTATCGGTATCCGTTCCTCCTCCGAAACTCGGCGAGCGGCCTGCACGTATTTCGCCATCGTCGTGAGGGCCTCGTAGCGATCCTCCAGGGAGTAGGTGGACACCCTGCGGAGGTCCTGCGGGACGCAAGCGGTGAGATGGCAGGGTCAAGAGCCTAGTGCGGCAAAAACGCCCCGAGCGTCGAGACAGGAGGTGCGAGACGAATTAGAAGACGAAACAACGGCGTAAGCATGAACATTCGAAGCTTCGCGCGGACTTCGTGGATCTGTGCTGGGCCCCGCTGTCGACGCCTCTGGCGCCGCTCCTGGTGCGCTCCGCGTGCCAGGGAGGGGGGTCCCGCGTATATACAAGAAATCCGCGCGAAGCTCCACAACAGTTTATACGTTTGTGCAGTCTTATCTTCTTCGAAGGATGCGATTGAGTCGAGCTTGATTGTGGAGGACACGCGAAAGAACACAAGACCCTCCCGAAAGCCACAGTGCCATAGGCAGGCAGACGGCATGGGTCACTAAAGGCAGGACACAAGGGCACCCTCGAGCTGGCAGGATCGACGTACTAATCCAACTCGACAGTATCTGCGACCCCCCCACCCCAGGACAGGCAGGAGCGACTGCTCGAGCGTTGCCAGAAAAGTGACCATGGCCCTGGGCGGCCCCAGGCTTCTCAAAGCGCCCCCAGAGCACCCCTCGCGAGGCCCAGAGGGCCCGCGGGGCTCTAGAATCGTGCGAAGAGCCCGGGCCCTTGCGGACCAGGACCACCCGGCGAAAGACACCCCCTGAAATGAACATCGCACCCCCTGTGCGAAGAAGGGACCTGGGCGGAGCCCACGACCCCGCCTGGGCCCCTCGCCCCCGACCTCCCCTGCCAGGGAGCGTGGGGGGGGGGGGGGGGGAAATGGGGCCTCGTTCCCATGGAGCCCACAGGGCCATGGCATGGACCCCCTGGACGTGGATAGACACTTGGCGGCGCGCAGAGGGGGGTAGCGGGAGGGGGAAGGCTTCTTAGAAGCAGGGTGCTTCTAAGAAGCTTCCCCCCTCCCCCCACCCCCCTCTGCGAGCGGCCGAGACACTCGCAGAGGGGGGTGGGGGGAGGGGGGAAGCCCAATGGCACCGCACGGCATGGCATTGTGGCACAAACCCCGTCGGAGAGTGGGCAGGTGCACCCCTCTCCGAGCGGGCCTGGGGCGCCGTCTCGGTGTGAAGCTCCTCTTCGTCCTCCGCGCTCTCCGCGGACGCCGCCTCGGTGTCCAGCCGGGCGCGTTGGGGCCTCGTGGAGGCTGCCCGAATGGGATCGGAGCAGACGCAGGAGGACCGCATCGCATGGACGATGCATCGGCGACATCGGGATCGTGAGAGCCAGGCTGCTCCGCACCGACGCATCGCCGACGCGTCGCGACCCCCCTGCACCACCTGCTCGGACCCTGTTTCCCAGACCCCCGGCGTCATGATTTAGTCATATCGTCGACCCCCCAAGAAGGTTTCGACCCAGTCCCCGAGACTGGTGTCTCATCCTGAAGAACTTGTTGACGGTCTCGAGGGGGGCCCAGAGGCAAAACACGGCGGTGATTTTTCTCATGACTCAGGGGGCTCTGGGTTTGGTCGTCCTGGACCTCGAGGGCGGGCCGAAGGAGACGCGCCTCCCCTCCAGGGGGGGCGACCGGGACTCCTGCGCCGCGGCCTCTGCGCGCTCCAGGGCGCGCTGGTAGCACCGCCCCCGCACCGCGTCGCCGAGCCCCAGCGCCCGGGCGTGCGCGACGGCGCTGTCCGGCACCTCGTAGGCCCGAGCCAGATCGAATCGCGAAGTCTTATGTCGGCGGCGAGCCCCGGGGGGAAGTGAGAAAGGGGCGGGCCTTCTCAGAAGGCTCGGACGTCCTCGGGCCTTCTGAGAACTTGAAAACCCATCCGCGAAGACACGGACAACTTCTCAGAAGGCGCGAGCGCTTCTTGGAAGCCCCACCGCCTCCTGAGAACTCCTTCTCTCACGTCCCCCCTCGCTCGCCACCGAGTATTGGATCCGCCCTGAGATCCTGGCGTCGCAATTTCTTCGAGCCGGGAGATTTCGAATAAGTTCGATCCCCGGGAGCCTCACATATCGATCCAGCTCGAGAAGTGCAGCAGGGCTCCAGTCCTGACTTGTCAAGATGATGCACCATTTCCCCGTCGTCGGATCTCAGAGGGGAACGGATCGGATCGCCAACGAACTGCCCCGACTCAACTCTGGATCGGATCGCTGCGCCTGGCTCCGGCTTGCCCCGGCCGATGCCGGCGAAGCGAACCGAGCCATGACGTCGACACGATTTTTCCACGATGTCGGCCGAACCCCAGACCCCCGACGTCATGATTTTCTCGTGACATCGACCCCCAGAGGTCTCGGCCCATGCCCGGGGACCGCTCTTGAATCCCGAGTCGTTCATTGACGGCCCCGAGGCCTGGCGGGCCTGAAGTAGAGAAACCAACTGCCGTCGTGATGTTTTCATGACTCGAGGGGGTCTGGGACATATGCTGCATCCTCGGGGGACCTTGTCTGTCCCGTCGCGGCCCTATCCGCGTCGAATCCATGACGGCCTCGTCGGATCCGTGCCGAGTCCGTGTCGCATCCGCGTCGAATCCACGCCAACTCCGCGTCGAGTCCGCATCGACCCGCGTCGGGCACATGGAAAACCACAAATCTTGGGGACGGGCGAGGTCCCCCACCGCCCCAGCCGGCGAAGCGAATCGCATCGAGCCGGATCGCGGGCGGCCCTGCCTCGGGCCGCGGAGGCTGGAGGCAGCCATCCTCGCAGGCGCCGCGCCGCGGGGCGGGCGGGTCCGCGAGCTCGGCGGAGCGCTCGTAGCACTGGCGCCGCACCGCGTCGTAGAGCCCGAGCGCCCGCGCGCGCTCGAGGGTGGCGCCGTCCAACGGAAGGGGCTGCGGGGCCTGCGCTCTCCCGAGCTTCCCCTGCGGGGAGGTGTCAACCAGCGATGTTTTCTCTTCCAGCGCTCTCCTGGGAGGGGAGGAGGGCGAGCGGGCACGTCAGCACGACGGTGCACTGGGCGACGCTGGTGTCAAGCAGAGATGTGCGGGGGCGGGGTCCCTGGGCCCGGCCTGGCCCTCTCCATCTCCCCCGAGGCCCTCGCCCTGCCTCGCTCGTCCTCCTCCGCCTCCTCCTCCCTCCCTCCTCCCTCCTCCCCAGCCCCCTTCCCATGTCCCTGCCTATCGCTCTCTCCACCTCCGTCGCTCCTCGCGCGTGGTGCCATCATCCTTCTTCCTCCCTGCCCCCACATCCTGGCATCGTGACAGACCCATGCGACTGCCGCGCCGCGCCCGACTGTTGGCGTTTAGTCGAATTCTGGGCGAGGGTGTGCGGCGAACTTCTGCTCAATCTCATGCCCTCTGACCACTTTCCCCTCCGCCCTCCGCCCTCCCCCTACCCGGGCCCCAAATCCGGCGGGCTAACAGGTGGCACGGCAGGACGAAGGCGGAAAGCTGAGTGCGGAGCGCCGGCGTGCGTGGGAGCGCTGCCTGCGCTGGCTGCCGAAGGCTGCTCCTTCCAGAATTCCCAATCTCATGACAAGATTCCCCAACCCGCGCTTGCACTTAGGAGTTTTTTACTGGCCACCTGAGGAACTGTGTTTGTCCAAGACAATCCAAGGCGCCTTCAAGAGGGCCCCAAGACGGCGAGGGCTCTAAAGTGGCCTAAGAAGTGCTGAAGATAGCTAAAGACGGCCCCAAGACGGCCCCAAGAGG
Organism: Prorocentrum cordatum; assembly: GCA_963575745.1. NCBI lineage: Eukaryota > Dinophyceae > Prorocentrales > Prorocentraceae > Prorocentrum > Prorocentrum cordatum. The sequence continues at coordinate 637,508 of CAUYUJ010001669.1, forward strand.
GGCCCAAGCAGGGGACCACGAACCGAACATTCGATATCTGTTTCCCGAGAAATTCCCCCCAAGAGAGGCCTCAGACCCACAACCCAGGCACGGTGGCGGGATTGGCCGAAGGCCACTAGGATCCGCCGCCCCCTGCTTGCAGGGGTGCCTGGCGTGTTAGATTGTATCGGTTTTGGTTTTGGTTCTTTTTCTAAAAGAACTCCCCAGTGGGCTTCGGCCCGTCCCGCCGGCCACCCGGAAAGGATGCCCAGGAGCTCAATTCCCCAATTTCCTGCCCCAGACGGTTCCAAGATGGCCTCCAAGATGCCTCTAAGACGGCCAGGATGGTCTCTAAGACGGCTAAGATGGCCTTATGATGCCTCCAAGACGGTCCAAGACGGCCTCCAAAACGGCCCAAGAGAGTCCAAGACGGCCCAAGACGGCCCAAGAGGCCCCCCAGAGGCCTCCCAGACGGCCCAAGAGGCCTCCAAGAGGTCCTCCAGGAGAGTCCGAAGAGGCCAAAATCATTGATTTTCCCTTGGTTTTTGAAGGATTTTGGCATTTGCGCCTTTTCGGCTCTCCGACGGCTCAAGACGGCCCAAGAAGCCCCCAAGATCGCCCAAGAGGCCCCCAAGAGAGCCCCATGATGGCCCAAGTGGCCTCCAAGATGGCCCCTAGAGGGCCCCAAGAGGGCCCAAGAGGCCTCCAACACGCCCAAGATGGCCTCCCAGACGCCCAAGATGGCCTCCAAGACGGCCCTGGAGCATTCCAAGCGGGCCCCAAGTCGGCCCATAGAGGCCCCCCAAACGGCTTCCGACGGCTTCAGACGTGCCAGGAACCCACCAAGATGGCCGAAGTTGGCTCGAAGCTGGCCCGAGACGGCCCAAAAAGCCCCAAAGATCGCCCAAAGCTTGCCCAAGAGGCCTCCAAGACGGCCAAGATGACCTTCAAGATGCCCACGTGTTCCCCGAAGGCTTTCCAAACCGATTCGGGGAACACGTGGTCCGATAGCTTGGCAGGTCTGGCCTCAACGTTCGGCCACATAGGCGCTTCCAAAAAGGCAGGGGGCGGCGGTGATTCGCCGTAGGCGTCTTCGATCCGCTGCCCCCTGTGGTCTTCCCACAGGGGTGCCTGGCGTGCTGGAGCCTTTCGGTATTGGTTCTTTTTCAGAATTTAGAAATTCCCGCTGGGGCTTCGCACCAGCGCGCCGGTCACACGGAAGGCGCGCAAACGACCTCAACGGCCGGAAACAAATCCTCCAAGACGGCTCAAGATGGCCTCCAAGAGGGTCCAGGTGGCCCAAGATGGCTTCCAAGTTCGCCCAAGATTGTCTAAGATGGCCTCCAAGACGCCCCAAGAGGGTCCAATATGGCCCAACACGGCCCCAGAGGCCTTCGAAGAGGTTTCCCAAGACGGCCCACGAGGCCTCCAAGAGGTGTTCCAGGAAGGCCCGAAGAAGCCAACATCATTGATTATCGTTAGGTTTTGAAAGGATGTGAAATGTTCCTCCCTTTTGGTGTTCCGACCGCCCAAAACGGCCCAAGGAGATTCCCAAATCGCCCCCGAGGCCTCCAAGATGGATCCAGAACAATCCACGAGGCCCCGAAGCTAGCTCCAAGAGGGCCCCAAAACGGCCCAATAGGTCTCGAAGACGCCCAAAATGGCCTCCAAGATGCCTCAGAACGGCCAAGATGGCCTTTAAGACGGCCAAGGTGCCCTCGAAGACGGCCAAGATAGCCCCAAGAGAGCCGAAGGTGGCCCTAGATTGTTCCAAAATCCCCCTAAGACGGCTCCAGATGCCTCCAAGAGGTTCTCATGGAAGGGCCGAAGAACACAAAATCATTGATGGCCTATGGTTTTTGATGGATTTGGGCATTTCCATCCTTTCGGCCTTCCGACGGCCCGAGATGCCCCCACGGTAGCTCCAACATCGCCCAAGAGGTCTCCAAGATGGCCGTGGACGGCTCAAGAGGCCCGCAAGATCGCCCAAAGACCGCCCAAGAGGCCTCCAAGAAGGTCACATGACGGCCCAAGAGGCTCCAAAACGGCCCCATGAGGGCCCCAAGACAGCCCAAGAGGCCTCCAAGACGCCCAAGATGGCCTCCAAGACGGCCCTGAAGCGCCCCAAGACGTCCCCAAGTCGGTTCAGAGAGGCCCCCAAGACTGCTTCCGACGGCGTCAGACGGGCTAGGAACGCCCTAAGACGGCCAGAGAGGCCTTCAAGAAATCCCCAAAGGCGCCCAGGAGGCCCAAGCAGGCCCCCAAGAGGCCTCCAAGAGGCCCCCCAGAAGCTCCCAGGAGACCCCAACAGTGCCCCAAGAGGCTTCCAAGAGGCATCCTCCTCCTCCTCCTCCTCCTCCTCCTCCTCTTCCTTGTTCCGCCCTCTCCTCCACTTCCTCTTTCTCTCCCCACGTGTTCCCCGAAGGCTTCCCAGACCGACTCGGGAAACACATGGTCTGATAGCTTGGCCAAGCTCTAGCCCAACTTTCGGCCACATAGGCGTTTCCAGAAAGGCAGGGGGCGGCGGTGATTCGCCGTAGGCGTCTTCGATAACGCCAACGTCTCAATATGCGCTCATGATTCCTATCCGCGCCCGCATGATGCTCCCAGATGCGCCAAGGCAGCTTCGAGACGCACGGACGCGACTCTGATAGATCCCATTATGATAAAGACGGGGCCGGCGGCAGGGGGCGAAGCCCTCACGGATATAACAGACATCTGCGTACTAATGAACTTCCAGCTGTACGCGCAGAGTCCTTGTGTCGGCCCTGGATCCCCCCATACTGCCGCGTAGAGCGCGCCAGGGGCGGCGCCAAGGGCTTCGCCAGATGGAATTCAGCGCCGACCCAAGCAATTCGCGCGGACCTCCGACAGTTGATGTCAATGCCGAACGTGTGGCTCGAGGAAGAGAGGTCCCTGGCTTCGCTGGCCAGGTGGCCTCGGGGGCGTCCACCGGCTCAACGACGACATGCCCACTGAGGCCGCCGCAGGTGGTGCCGCCGGAGAACTCGGGCTGCTGAGTCTGAAGGCTCTCCGACGACTCCCGTGGGGAGGTGCGCTCGGTGCCCTCGAGCGGCTCGCTGGTGCTCTGCCCGTGGAGCTCGCTGCACTCCGCGCCGTCCGACTGCGGGGGCTGCGGAGCCTGCGGCGCCGGCGTCGCCTCCAGCGGCGGCGGGGAGATGCGCGCGGTGCCCTCGGGGTCACCTGCGCCCTGCCCGTCCTCCGCCTCAAAGGGTGCGCTCTCGTGCGGGCCCAAGACCTCAGCTGATGTCCAAATCGCTGGGGCGTCTGATTCGCATCATAGCAATTGTTCGGTGTTTGTTTAGTTCGGTGTTTGGGCAATTGGAAAATGGCGTCAAACCAAATCATGAGCAAGCAGGCGCTACAAAAATGCTCCAGAGAAGCAGGTAGACCAATGTAGCCTTAAAACCTCCGAGTCCGCGAGCAAAAAGCCCCTGACCCGAACGAGGAGGAGGCTTACACGCGACTCTTAGAATCGAAACGCGATACTTCCTGCGGCACCACTTCCTCCCGTCAATGCAAAACGATGAACCGAAAACTACCCGAGCGAAAATCCCAAAAAGGAAAACACACACACACAAACACGTGGACCCCAAAACGTTTCAGAAACGTCGATCGTGAAAACTATGAAGTATACGCCCCTAGCGTGTTTGACAGTATCTAAGCCCAAGACTTCTTCTGCTGGCTCCTCCGACCGGGATGTCGCAGAGTCGGCATCGGCGAGCTCTGCCGCGAGACCCCCAGCATGCTCAAGGTATGCGCTGCCGTCCTCGGAGCCCCCATCATCGAGGAGCTCCGCCGCGAGGTTCCCTGTCAAGCACCTTCCACGACCGCTACGCAACCTGGCCGCCTCCGAGCGCAACATCTCCACTTTAGCATTCTCGGCATCTCGCTCCTTCCGAAGGCTCCGAAACATAACTTCCGGATGAACCCTGACGGCGACTACTACCCCCCCAACCCCACTGATATGGTCGACTGCTGCTGCTACTGCCACCCGGCGGTACACCTCCAGCCATCCTCATCCCACACTCGGTTTCGATCACCTGCAGAAGACTCATGTGCTGTGGAGAGTACTGTTGTTGGCTTACATGTTGGCGCATGTCGCGCATTCAGCCGCGCCCGTCGCGCACGTGGATTGCTCGCGCACGTCGCTGATTCAGCCGCGCTCTGTGCCTCAGACAATCGCTGTGCATGAAGACTGCGGCCCTGCCCCACCCACACCCATGGGGAACCAAATGCCGCATAACGGCTCAAGCAGGCAGAAATGAATCGGGAAGATCTGAAAACCGGCGGGCCTTGCGGTTGCAGCGGACGTCGCGGCCGTTCCAGGCAGAGCTGCGTAACGCTCCGAGACTGCCCCAGGACGCTCCGGAGCAACAGAGCCGAATCAATGGCCCGGTTGGAAACCTCCGACGTCGTAGCCCTGCGACGGCCCGGCTGGAACCTGGTTCTGTCTGCCCCTGTCTGCTGTGCCCCTGGTCGCATTTACAAGCCGGTCGGAAGATGTTACGTAGTTGACATTGACTTATTCTTCTACGCACGCATGTGCAATCGGACCTAGGCCAGAAGAACATCACTCAAGAGCATGAGACTATCCGCCGGCCAAAATGAAGAGCATTCGAGGGGGCCATCCCCCAGGATGCACAAGAACATTCAACAAGCACGAAACACATTAGGGTAACTGTCCTCCCCGAATCGACCTCGATGTGATACCTCGGTCCGACTGTATTCGTCAGGGAGGGCGGTGCTTCAAGAACATTGGGCTCGGGGAGCCCATTTCTTCTTCCGTGGGAGGAACCAAGTAAAGGAGCGAAGAACGGAGAGGCTGGTGGATCGCACGAGGTCCAGCCTGCAATGCCCTAACAGGGCAGTGATCCTGTGGTGGTGACTTGTGCCCGTGCCGCGTGAAAGTGTCGCTCTGCTCCGCGGAGCGGGAAGCTGGGACAAACACCAGGGACGTTGACGCCTGGGGACCAGGACGTGGGGAGCGTGTCGCGCCGAAGCGAGGTGGGTCAGAACTGCATGAGCGACACGCTAAGCAGAAGTCCCAGACCCCCGACGCCATAATTGTTTCCTGACGTCGATCCCCAAAAGTTTCGACCCACTCCCGAGGACTGTTTTTTTATCCCGAGTCGTTTTTGGACGGTCCCGAGGCCCGGCAAAGGCCCTCCGAATATTAGAAACGCCTTGTCGTGATGTATTCATGACTCGAAAAGGCCTGGGGTTCCAGCCGAACTCTGCGCTCCTTAATTTCGGCGGCGAACGAGGGGGCGAATGAGAAGGAGCAGGCATCCTCAGAAAGCGGCAGGACTTCTCAGAGGCCCTCGCGCCTTCTGACAGGTCTTCTGTGCCTTCGGGGAAGGTTCAGAACACTTCTCAGAAGGCCCGGCCCGGGGACTTCCGAGACTTCTGAGAAAGCCCGCCCCTTCTCACTTCCCCCCCGGGCGCGCCGCCTAGTAGCTCGAGGTGGGGTCGAACACCAGGGACCAGCTCAGGACTCTCGGCCAGGCCTGCGAGGGTGTCCACGAGGCGAGGGTGTATCTCAGAGGCGAGGCGAGGGTAAATCTCCTTCTCGCTTCCCCCCCCCGCTCGCCGAAGGTCCTCTATCTACACCAGGGGGCGCCACGCCCGCCGACAGCCCCCCGGACCGACCACCCCCCCCCCCCTTCCCGGTGCGGGCAGACGCCGCGCGCCGAGAGCGTGCGCCGACCCCCCACTGCGCGGGGCGCGGACGAGGCGTGGGCGACCACCAGCGACGGGGGGGGGGACAGGACGCATAAGTTGGACGCCCGAGCTATCCGGGGTAACTCGGGTCCGGGGCAACTCGGGTTTGGGTTCCCGAAAAACGAACCCGAGTTATCCCTGACCCGAGTTATCCCTGATGATTCGGGGCTCTGGACGCCCGAAATATCCGGGGTAACTCGGGTCCGGGGTAACTCGGGTTTGGGTTCCCGAAAAGCGAACCCGAGTTATCCCTGATGATTCGGGGCTCTGGACGCCCGAAATATCCGGGGTAACTCGGGTCCGGGGTAACTCGGGTTTGGGTTCCCGAAAAACGAACCCGAGTTATCCCTGACCCGAGTTATCCCTGATGATTCGGGGCTCTGGACGCCCGAAATATCCGGGGTAACTCGGGTCCGGGGTAACTCGGGTTTGGGTTCCCGAAAAACGAACCCGAGTTATCCCTGACCCGAGTTATCCCTGATGATTCGGGGCTCTGGACGCCCGAAATATCCGGGGTAACTCGGGTCCGGGGTAACTCGGGCTTGGGTTCCCGAAAAGCGAACCCGAGTTATCCCTGACCCGAGTTATCCCTGATGATTCGGGGCTCTGAATAAGGACATCTGAGCGACAGGCGAAAGAGTCTTACGTTAATTGGCATAGCGACCTTGCGCGGTGGCTTACGCGGGCCGCCGGCGCGGCGTGCTGCATTGTGGAGACGAGTGGAGACGAGAGCGCGTACGTGCGAGCTTACGCGGGCAGCTTACACGCCAATGTCGGCGCAGACGACCCCGTTCTTGTTTGTACGTCGCTCAGCTGACGATAACCACCACGCGTCTGAGCTCTGTGAACCAACACATGAACTTGTGAAGAAGGCGAGACGTGCTACCTGTCGTAACGGCGCCAGCTGGCTGCGAACCACAGCGGGTGGGCCCAGGACGCAGACGGACATTCTCGTACGATGTGCCCCTGTTAACGACGCACGTCCGACCCGGACATATAGCATAAGAACCGTGCAATCGATCGCCTCCCGAGCGGAATTTATAGCCTGCGAGCGCCCGGCAAGGAACTTGCACTATGAGATGTCCGAGCATGCGCACCGCCCTTGCGGGGCCGACGCGCACACAGTATCAGAAAATGGTATGCTGCTCGGCGGTGCCGATGGGACATGCTCACGCTTGCTGTCGAACTCGGAGCACGGTGCGGTCGCGGCCGCAAGAAACCCTCGCAGGAAACCCAACCCCGGAAATCCGTGCGCGAGGTGTTCGGGGGAGTCCCAGGGCACCCATAGTGCAGCAACTTCTGATCGACTGAGGGAAGTCACCGCGCAGCAAACAAAAACACGGCACACTGACGAAAGGCCTATGGCTTCTTGATGCGCATCCCCACAGCACTTGCAGCTGACCTGTCTGTACCCTCTCGGCGTCCCCGTATCCTTCTCCAGCTCCAGTCGTGCCTCCTCGAGCGCGCGCTGCTGCAGCTCCAGCTGGTGCTCCGCCTCGCTCACCTTCGCGCGCCGTCGCTCGAGCTCCTCCTCCCCCGCCTGGAACTCCCTCCGCAGCCTGGCGCGGTCCTCTACGAGGTGGGCGTAGTCATCCTCGTCTTTGAGGTGGTGCTCTACCTGCACGATGTCCCGCACCTGGGCACTTCGACGCCGGCATCTTCGCTTCGGCGACCCTTCGGCCGCTCCCGGAGGCTCTCGTCCCCACGGCCCGACGCAGCTCGGAAACCTGGCCAGCATGGACCTCGGGCGGGGTCTGCTGGCAGATGCGGAGCGGCTGCTGGCCGTCGCCGCCGGGTCTCCCGACCTCTGGCCTGCGCGCCGCGCAGGGCGCGAGGCTCGGAGGCGTTCGCGCTCTCGCGTCGCGCCCTGGGAGAAGGTCCACTCTCTGGCCCAGGCCGCGATGCGCGGCTGTCTTGGCGCTGGGGCGGGTGACCTCCACTGCCCTCCGCAGGGTCCCGGATTACACCGAGACCTCGGGGTGCAGATCTGATGCCCTGCATCTCTCGATGGGCGCCGAGGGGGCCGCCGCCCCCCAACCGACAGACCCCACCTGGGGCGAGCACCATGTGGCGAAGGCGACACGCCCTGGCTTGACGCACCGACGCGGCGAGGTAGACCCACGTCGGAGGGTACAGTCGGGCCGCTTAAGAAGGAACCCTTTTCGTTGGGGAGGGGCTCAGTGCTACTACTTAATTGTGTTACAGCTCTTCTTAAGTTTTCCTCGGGCTATCAGCTATCAATGGAAGTCGAAGTTGTAAGAGGGCCTCGTTCCTCAGATTGGCTCCTTATGACAGCGTTTCGACTGTACCCCCCCCTTTCACAAAAACTCTTGTGAGACCTTGCTCGTCGCAGCGCTGGAAGGCGCACGGCGCGGTCGAAGCCTGCCCAGGGACGCAGGCCTCGGCCTGGAGAGGGGCGCCGCGGCGCGCTGCGAAAGGGGTCCACCGAGGATCCAGGCTCGAGGGCTCGAAGGCGGAGGGCCCGAGGCTGGGGGGGCTCGAGGGTTCCAAGGTCGAGGGCTCCAGGCTCCAGGGCTCGAAGACGGAGGGCCCGAGGCTGGAGGGCCCGAGGGTTCCGAGGTCGAGGGGCGAGTTGTGCACAGGCGCCTGGGGGGGGCAGGAGGGGACGGCCGCGGAGGAGCAGACGGGCGGCGCACTCAGGCTATGCAGGGCTTCGTGAGCAGTGCAGCGATGGCCGGTGTATTTCGAACGCGCAGGCGACTGAGCTTCAGGGGGGCGCCTGTACAGTCGGGCTGCTGAAATCAGGAACGCTAGCGATTGGGGAGAAGGAAAAACACCACCACCATCACCACCACCACCACCACCACCACCACCACCACCACCACCACCACCACCACCACCACCTGGAGCATGGAGGCAGAGGGTGGTCAGGGTTGGTAGTGGTGGCGGTGGTGGTGATGTATATCGTTTCGGGCGCTCTCGCGGGACATCGTACACACCCGCATCCCGCTCATAAGCTCATCCTGAATCATCCCAGGTGGTGGTAGCGGTGGTGGCGGTGGCGGTGGCGGTGGTGGTGGTGGTGGTGGTGGTGGTGGTGGTGGGGGTGGTGGGGGTGGTGGTGGTGGTGGTGGTGGTGGTGGTGGTGGTGGTGGTGGTGGTGGTGGTGGTGGTGGTGGTGGTGGTGGTGCGCTTCCTGCGCCCAAAGATACGGAACGAAACCGATGTTTGGCACCAAGGGAGCCTGGGTGCACGAAGGGGGCTAGAGGCACAACCAAAGACCAACCCAAGGAACAGCGAGCCCCTTCCGAACCCGAAGCCGCCTTCCTTTCAGCGTCTTAGCTGTAGCCATCCCCCCGTTGGAGCTGAGCCGAGCCCACTCCGCTGCCCGCTCGGTGCCGCGGACACTGGGAGAAGCGCACTCACGACATCGATGGTGCAAACAAGTGCTCTTCAAGGGCGCCAAGCCATGAAGGGCAACGAGAGGGGGGAACCGGCCGACGAGAAGGGAAACGTCGATCTGGAATCAGCGATACATCGCCCATCGATCGGCGCTAAGCCCCTAATAGCAAATCAGCAAGTTCCTTGGCGGGGTGGGCTAGCAAGCCCTTACTCGCCAAAGCGATACCCTGCTCTCTCAGGCGGGGCCTCACTGGAGGGGTGGGAGGGGTGGGATTAGTACTTTCTCTGGTTACAGTGAAGTTCGGACCCACCGCTCCCCACCGCCGACCAAAATTGTCTTGGCCGGAGAGAATCATGAGGTTGGTGGGAAGGTGGGTATGCTTTATTGTCGCGGGCATGCGGTCATTGGCGGTCAATGGACAAGTGGGGGTCGATGCATCACCCCCTGGGCTTATCCCCGCCTAACATTGCCCCTGAGCTTTTTGAGGGCGCCATGCCATACCCTCACCTTGCGGGTCTCTTCTACAAATCCGGTCCCATCAAAGGTGCTCCCCGTGCCTTTTCCCGAGGCCGCAGAAGCGCGGTGAGGGATCGGGGCCCCCACTGTGCTGCAAGATCCTCCCAGGAGTTGTCTAGGAGTCCTTTCTTGGGGCTCTGGCGGCCGGTTGGAGACGCCCGAATCACCAGAACCCCCCGACAGTGTTGCGCGATTCTGGCAATCTCGCCTCTGCGGTCGCCAGAGCGTCCAAGACGACCCAGGAGTCTTTCAAGATCGCCTCACAAGGCGGCCCCCGAGCCCCCTGGCTCCAGTCGGTGAGGCCTCGAGGACCCTCGATCCTCGATTTCTCGATGCTCGATTTCTGGATCCTGGATTCCTCGATCCTCAATCCTCTAGAGGACCCCTAGGGGTCAAGAGGTCCGCACGAGACCTCCCTGAGGCATCCAAGCGGCTCCCAAGAGAATCTCCAAGAGGCCTTGGTCCACGACCGAGGCACGCGGAAGGTGCCAAAGGCCACCAGCTTCCCGGCGTCCCCCTGTCAACTGTGGAACCCAGTAGACCCCCCAGAATCCTGCAGCATTCTCCCAAACTTTGGGGAACCGAACTGGACAACTTCAAATTGTCTGACCTCCACCTGGACCTAATCCCCTCTGCCTCCTCCTGCGCCTGGTCCTTGAAGAACTTTACTGGTACATGCGAACATGACATCCTGTAGGAAACGGGCCATGGACTTCGCGGGGCCTTCCCCAAGACCAGCTGTTCTTCATGAACCGCTACTTCCGACGGCCTCAAGAATCCCCAAACTCTGAAAAACCTCGGGACCGCGACGTCCTGTCCAAGGGACAGACGACGACCATCGGACATGTGGCGGGCGTGTTCCAAACATACTTACTTTCGATGGAAATCCAGACTTGGCGACCAGAAAACATCCCGGACCGCCAACACATGAAACGTCAAACAGAATCCGCAGACTCTGTCGGCATGCGGAAGACGCTATTCCGATTGACTCGACGTCGTCGTCGTCGTCGTCGTCGTCGTCGTCGTCGCCGTCGTCCTTGGCGTGGCCGTCGCGTTTGACCCCACTTTCCCTGGCCCGTCGCCGCTCCCCCCTTGTAACTAGGCCCTCCTCCTCAAGCGAGCAAGCCAAAGCGAAACCAATTCGAAATTGAGCAACGACGTAGTTGAGTCGAAGGGAAGCCCCTTCGCTTTGATCCCTTCCCCCTAGGGGAATCGGGTCCTGGAGAGGGTTTTGGGGGGATCCCAGGGGGAGGTCCCAGGTCGGAATACCATCCTCCCCTGGGGGGGTCCTAGGGCCCAACAAGGCCCCAAGACAGCCCAAGAGGCCCCCAAGACGGTCCGAGAGGGCCCCGAATCGCCGAAGAATGGGCAAAAATACTGAAGATGCCTCCTAACAGCCCAAGCGGCTTCCAAGACGCTCGAAGAAGCCTCGAAGAGCACACAAAGAGGACCCTAACATGGCAAAATCAAATTATTTTCTTCATGGCGTTTCACAAATTCTGGCGTTCTCGCCTTCTCGGTTTCTCGACGCCCCAAGACGGCCCAAGATGCCACCAAGATCGTCACGAGCACAAGAGGTCCAAACCAAGAGGTTTCCAAAAAGGCCTCAAAACGACCCAGGAGGGGCCCAAGACGGCCCTAGAGGCCTCCCAGACGGCCCAAAAGGCCCCCCGGCCCCCCAAACAGCTCCAAAAGAGTGCCCACACGGGAGCCCGAACGAACATTTCGAGCCCTCGGCCCCGAGGCCCCAAGAGGCCCCACACGAGGACCCCACGAGGCCCCAAGAGGCTCCACGAGGCCCCGAAGAAACCCAAAGGACTCAACAAATGCTCCCAATGGGCCCCCAAGATGCTCCCAAGAGGCCCCACAAGTGCCCCTAAGAGGACTACGAGCGCGCTCCGAGGAGGCACCACGAAGCATCACTGAGGACTCCCCACGTCAGCGTCGTCGTCGCCGCCGACGCCGCCGTCGCGGTCGTCGTCCCATTTCAGGGTCGGCGGCATTGGCCGTAAGGCTTTCGTAATAGATACTCGGACTTTCTTCATGGGGACTCCTGCATCTGGGGTCAAGCAGAGCGCTTGGCAGAACGATGAATAAGTCCATAAACAAACAGACGTTCGAAAGCCCGCGCCGAGATTTCTTGGGTCGGCGTTGGCGCTCCATCCGGTGGTGCGCGAGGCGTGCCAGGGGCAACGCCGGAAGCGTCTGCGGGTGGGGTTCAGCGCCGACTCAAGATGTCCGCTTGGGCCTTTGGAAGCTTCGATTTTGTTTCAGGGCCGACGGCAGTGGAGAGTCGATAACCGATGACCAGTCCAGAGTCCCGGTGCGCACATTTTACTGAGATCGACCGAACTCGCGTCCAAGCTCCATGAGTAGTCACACGACTTCCACCGACGAGACACAGACTGCAGAAAGCAGCGAGGGGGGCAGGAAAGCGGAGGACGCCGAGGACGCTTCGAAAGCCTGCATGGCTCTGCGTGCTTCTGTGTTAATTACTCGTCTTGCCGGGTCGCCCTGCGCCTGCTCGGCCAGGATGCTGGCCAGGGGCTTGCTCGCCATCTTGACGGGCACCAGCGACGGAGACGGCACGCCGGGCGACGCCTGGTTGCTCGCCGCCCGCTCCTCCTCGAGGGAGGCCTGCTGGCCGGCACGTCCTCCTCCTCTCGCATTCCCCTCTCCTCCCTCCTCCTCCTCCTCCTCCTCCTCCTCCTCCTCCTCCTCCTCCTCCTCCTCCTCCTCCTCCTCCTCCTCCTCCTCCTCCTCCTTCGCGCCCGCTCTTCCTCGTCCTCGCCCAGTTCGCCTCCTCGAACTGCTCCTGGTCCTCTTCGTCCTCATCCTCCTTCCTCTCCAGCCACTCCTCCCTCCGCCTCCTCCTCCTGCTAATCACCATCCTCAACTGCTCGTCCTGCCAAAGAACTTCCTTGTCAGTAGGGCGGCCTGCGCGATTCGCATGAGGCTTCGTCACAACTTACGAGCCTGAATCTTGGAATGGCAACGGGTATGATGATCGAGGGCAGATGTTTGTTTCAAAATGCAACACTTTCGCCTGGTGGCCGCGCGCACAATCGTCTTAAAGGCTTCCAGCAGATGCGAGGATGGAGGGGCGACTCATTATGTGGCTCAAGACTCAGTGCCGTGCACGTGTGTGATAAAGCTTGAAGCTGCGACGTGAACAAATAGTGGGTCGTTTGAAACATGTGGCTGTCGACAGAGCTCCGCGCACACTCGCAAGGAAGGCTCCCAAGAGTTGCAAGGAAGGATGGCGGACCCTCTTCATAACGTGGCTCTCGCCATAGCGCCGCGCACATTCAGCTTAAAAGCTTCGAACAGCTACAATAATGGACGGTTTCCCTTTTTCAACGTGGGGCTCTCGTTTGAAACTGATTCGCGTCGTCAAGGCGGAGCTGGAGCGGGTTGTGCAACATGTTCACACATGGATGGCGGCAGGTTAAAACATAAGGGGGCTCTCGCTTGAGCCCTCAACAGGCGTATGTGTTCACACGTGTCAAGACTGTGCAAGTGTTGCACGGGTGGAAAACACCTCCTTTTCAACACGGGGCCCTCGCTTCCATTGCAGGTCCATGGGGCTCTCGTCTTTCAAGGGGGAGGGGGGTCAGGTATGACAAGGCAACGCTTGTGGGGCCCAGTGAACAGGGAACTTCGGACGGCAGGATGCATTGCAGCATCGCTGATGCACCCTGGGATTCTTCAGGTCCTCCTCCTCGTCCGACTGCTTCAGTCCAGGATCGGATCAGACCTGCAAATCCGCTCCACGCCTCTGGGGCCCTGCAGGGGGGCGCCGTGGCGAGCATCTGTGCTCAAGCGTAGCGGTCGCGCATTTGTGCTGGTCGAGCTCCTTGTTCATCCTCCCCCCTCCCCCTTTGACTGCTTCCCCTCTTCCTGGGAGGAGGGAGTGCTTTGGCGGGAACGAGGTGGATATGAACAATCAACACGAACGTGGCTCAAAAACACAATTCAACTCGCTGAAGGCCCGCACAACGCCGAGAATTCTCAGGCAGAGGGCCGGGCCAGGAATAGCACGAGGGCGCCCCTTCAAAACGAGGCCTGCCCCCAACCCCCGTGCCAGCTGCAGCTATCAATTAGCCTCGTCCCATCACTGCTCAATCCACACACCCCGCTCGCCTGGTACTGGGCCTCCGCCTCCTCGTGCTCTGCGAGGTGCAGCTCCTCGAGGCTGCTCTCCAGCTGCTGGTGTTTCTGCAGCCAGCTCTCCGCCAGCTCGGCCTGCTCTGCAGCGGGCCAGATCGCTGGGAAAGGGGGCCACCTTCGAGGGATTTCGGGGATCGGGAATCGATGATCAAGATAAGAGGAAGGGTCTTGGGAAGCCTGTGACATGTTCTTGGCCTGCTGAGGCGCCGCCCGCGAGGCCACCGCTGGGTCGACCCTGAAATATATACAGGACGCACCCAGGGAGGGCTCAGGGGTCGAAACTTAGGCCTAGGGCGCATACCTCCATGAGAAAACCAAGCGGTGATTGTTCACGATTTCGGCATCTGCGGGCGGCTTGCGGGCCCCAGGGCCTTATGAAAGCGACCCATGCTGAATTCGCCGGCCCAACGGGTCAGAGCCGTGCTACGATCTCCGGTAAAAAGTGGCACGCGTGCAATGGCTCCTGTACAGCAAGGAAGGGGGAGGAGGCGGAGGGGGCGCGCTGGCTGGTGGATGGGGCGATGGAGAGGGCACTCGGGAGGGGTGGGCGGTGCTGTGCCGAAATAAAACGGTCGGGGCGGAGGGGGCGCGCTGGCTGGTGGGTGGGGTGATGCAGAGGGGGCGCTCGGGATGGGGGGGAGGTGCCGCGCCGAAATAAAGGAGTCAGGGCGGAGGGGGCGCGCTGGCTGGCGGGTGGGGTGGTGCGGCGGGGGCGCGGGCGGTGGGGGCGCGCTGGCTGGTGGGTGGGAGGATGCGGAAGGCCTGTATTAAGGGGTCGGGGCGGGGCGGTGCCGTGCCGAAAGGCAGGGGTTGGGGCGGAGGTGGCGCTCTGGCTGGTGGGTGGGAGATGCAGGGGGGGGTGCCGAGGGGTCGGGGCGGACGGGGAGCGCTGGCTGGTGGGTGGGGTGATGCGGAGGCGGCGTGCGAGATTGAGGGGGGCGGTGCAGTGCCGAAATAAAGGGTCGGGGGGGAAGGGGCGCGCTGGCTGGTGATCGGGGCGATGCAGAGGTGGAGCGCGGGATGGGGGTGGCGGCGCTGTGCCGAAACACACTGGTCGGAGCTCTGGACACCCTGTGCAAGAGAATAAAGCGGTCGGGGCGGAGCGCTGGCTGGTCGGACCGGTGGTGCCGTGCCGAAATAAAGCGGTCGGGGCGGAGCGGGCGCGCTGGCTGTTGGATGAAGAAGTCGGGGCGGAGAAAACGCGTTGGCTGGGACCGGTGCCGTGCCGAAATAAAAGGATCGGGGCGGAGAGGCGCGCTGGTTAGGGTAGGGGGGGGGACCGGATCCGTGCCGAAATGAAAATGTCGGGGCGGAGGGGCTGGCTGCGCGGGGGGCGGGGGGGGCGGTGCCGTGCCGAAATATAGCGGTCGGGGCGGAGGGGGCGCGCTGGCTGGCGGGACCAGTGCCGTGACGAAATAAACCAGACGGGATGGAGCAAGCGTGCTGGCTGGTGGATAGAAAAGTCGGGGCGGAGGGGGCGCGCTGGCTGGCGGGCGAATGGGGGGCGGTGCCGTGCCAAAACGAAGGGGTCGGGGCGGAGGGGGCGCGCTGGCTGGTGGGACCGGTGCCCTGCCGAAATAAAGCGGTCGGGGCGGCGGAGGACCCGCGCCGGGGTCGAGGCAGAGGGGCTGGCTGCGCGGAGGGGGCGGAGAGCGGGCGGTGCCGTGCCGAAATAAAGCGGTCGGGGCGGAGGGCGCGCGCTGGTTGGAGGGGGGGGGGCGGTGCCGTGCCGGAAAAAAACAGTCGGGGCGGCGGGGGCGCGCTGGCTGGTCGGACCGGTGCCGTACCGAAATACAGCGGTCGGGGCGGAGCGGGCGCGCTGGCTGTTGGATGAAGAAGTCGGGGCGGAGGGGGCGCGCTTGCTGTGGAGAGAGCGGGGCGTTGCCGTGCCGAAATACAGCGGTCGGGGCGGAGGGAGCGCGCTGGCTGGTGGGACCGCTCCCGTGCCGAAATAAAGCGGTCGGGGCGGAGGGGAGGCGCTGGCTGGCGGGACCGGTGCACTGCCGAAATAAAGCGGTCGAGTGAAAGGGACGCGCTGGGGTCGAGGCGGAGAGGCTGGCTGCGCGGGGGGTGCGGGGGGTGGCGCGGTGCCGTGCCGAAATAAAGAAGTCGGGGCGGAGGGGGCGCGCTGGCTGGTAGGGGAGACGGGGCGACGTCGTGCCGAAATAAAGCGGTCGGGGTGGAAGGGGCGCGTTGGCCGGTGGGACCAGCGCCGTGCTGGCCGAACTAAAGCAGTCATGGCGGAGAGGACGCGGCGGGGTCGAGGCAGAGGGGCTGGCTGCGCGGGAGGGGCGGGTGGGGGCGGCGCCGTGCCGAAATAAAGCGATTGGGGCGGATGGGGCGCGCTCGGTGGTGGGCTGGCTGCTTTGGCTGTTGGAAGAGGCGCACTGGCTGGTGGGACCGGTGCTGTGCCGAAATAAAGCGGTCGGGGCAGACGGGGCGCTCTGGCTGGTGGGACCGTTGCCGAGGGGCCACGCTGGCTGGCGGGCTGGCTGCGCTAGTTGGTGGGGGAGGGATGCGGAGGGCCGAGGGGCTGCTTCGGCATGGCTACTTGAGAAAGTGGATGCGGAAGGGGCGCGCTGGGAGGTGGGGGCCCAGGGGCTGCGGTCGGGGCGGAGGGGGCGCGCTGGGGTCGAAGCGGAAGGGCTGGCTGCGCGGGGGGGCGGGGGGAGGGGGGGTGGGGCGCGGTGCCGTACCGAAATAAAGCGGTCGGGGCGGAGAGGGCGCGCTGGCTGGAAGGGGAGACGGGGCGGTGCCTTGCCGAAATAAAGTGGTCGGGGCGGAGGGGGCGCGCTGGCTAGTGGGACTGGTGCCTTGCCGAAAAATAGCGGTCGAGGCGGAGGGGGCGGTGCCATGCCTAGATAAAGCAGTCCTTGCGGAGGGGGCGCGCTGGCTGGTGGGCTGGCTGCGCTGGCTGGTGGGGAAGGGGCGCTGGCTGGTGGGACCGGTGCAGTGCCGAAACGAAGGGGTCGGGGCGGAAGGGGCGCGCTGGCTGGTGGGACCGGTGCCGTGCCGAAATAAAGCGGTCGGGGCGGAGGGGGCGCGCTGGCTGGTGGGACAGGTGCTGAGGGGGCGCGCTGTCTGGCGGGCTGGCTGCGCTGGCTGGTGGGGGAGGGATGCGGAGGGCCGAGGGGCTGCTTCGGCATGGCTACTTGAGAAAGTGGATGCGGAAGGGGCGCGCTGGGAGGTGGGGGCCTTGGGGCTGCATCGACCAGTGCCGTGCCGAAGTAAAATCGTCGAAGCTCTGGGCACCTTGTGCGAGAGAAGAAATTACCAATATTCTAGTTCGTGCGCGCGTGGCGGCCCCTGGGGGTCCCGGACGCCACCCCGCCCACTATGATCGTTAGCGCTACCTGTGGGGGGGTGGCCAGGGCAACGAGTGTTACGCTGGAGAGGGTACACAAAAACTCACCAATCACCTATTTGAAGTCGATGCTAGCATCTGTAGGCGCATATATGCAGGAATCTAATTAAACGGCTTCTGACTCACCCTCAGGACTGTCTCCCCCAACGCGCAAGCTGACTTGACTGCCACGAGCAGCGACTCTCGTGTCCAGACCGTGCCGCCCCGAGGATGTCTGTGGCAAGCCGGCAGCCTTCAGCCTCTCGAGCTCCGTGATCCTATCGGTCAGCCTCTCGTTCTCCTGGAGCTCCTGCAGCAGGTCCTCCCGACCGCAGTCGGCCATCTCGCTGCCCTCGTCGCTGTCCCCGCTGAACAGCCGCTTCCGCCCGAGCTGGGAGGACACGAAGGAGGAGGGGGCGGCAAGGGAGGCGCCGGACGCGGCGGCCCCGCACCTGTGGGCTGGGAAGTCTGCGCGGGGGGGGATGTCGTTCCCGCTGGGCTGGTGAGCGGGTGGGCTGACGGGCTCGCGCCCGCTCGGTAACCTCCTGCGCGGCTGGCAAGGGCACATAGCTTTGCGCTTCGCACTGCGCGAAGCGCGGAAACTGCGCGCTCTCGCGTCACCCCCCAGGGGAGAAGAGGAGGATGACGAGGAGCCGGAGCCGAACTGCGAAGCGCGAATAACTTCGCGCCCTCGAGGGCGCCCTTGAAGAACTGGGGGGATGAGGCAGGGAGTCGGGCACACAAAAGAGGATCCCGAGGCAAGAACGACCTTCGGTTCGCGGCTTGCCCACTTTTGCATGCGAAGCGACAGTAGCGGCCTGCATGCTTGGGTTTTACCCCCAACTGCGCACCCTGAAAGCCGCGCACCAAAGGCCGTGCCACTGTCATGTGTGGCGGGGGGGAACGTTCCATCGAATGGAGTTCTCAGCCCGGGTACCGCGGGCAGAACTTGTGGGTATGGCTGAGGACATGGCTGCAGTTGTTGCACTCTGGTGCTCCTGAAGGGCGAACACAGCACATATTGCATGGGTCTGAATTTTCGGAGGTCCACGCGGAATTCTTTGGCGGCGCTGGACCCCCTATCCCGTAGCGAAGCGCGCCAGGGGCGGCGCCAAAGCCGCCAGCAGGGGGGTGCGGCGGCGACTCAAGGAATCCGCGCGGACCTCTGAGAATTCTTGGTTTAAGCACTCGGCAACCACATGTGAATCCAACCCCTTCTAGATAGATTTGAAAAACAAACAACTGCTCGGGTTCAGAGTTTTGAAGGACCTCCCCAGGCGTGTGAACGGTTCACACGCCTGCAGAGGCCCTTCAAACTGAACCCCAACGGGGGTGTCCGATGCCCCTGCGATGATTGGACCCGTTACGCCATCTGGGCCGGGCTCGCACGAGGTCGCAGACGTATGCCGCGCTCTTCGAGGGCGCGCCGAAGGGGAACGTGAGAGGGGGCAGGTCTTCTCCGAAGCCGGCGGGGCTGCGGAGAGGGCTCGGAACGCCTCGAGGGCCCACCCCCTGAGCCTTCTGCAGAAGGCCAGAGGCCCCTTCTGGAGAGGCCCCCCTGCGCCTGCCGGAGGAGGCCTCCTCTGGAGCGGGCCCGAGGCCCTCCGAGCCTTCCGGGGGAGGCCCACCCCCCCCTCCGCCCTCCCCCCCGGGGGGCGCGCCGCGGAGCCCTGCACCGCGAGCTCCGTGGAAGGAGTTGTGGAAGGACGCCATCGACCATCCGGCGTGCCCCAGGCCACGGGGGGGACGGAGCGCCCGTCACATGGCCGCCCCGCAGCCCGCCGAGGGCCACGGCCACGGCAGACAGAGCCAGCTTCGAGTCGGGGAGCCGACCTTCTCTTCTTCCTCCTCCTCCTCCTTCTTTCCTCATCCTGCTCCACCCCTTCTTCTCCTCGAGATGGCCCTCCTCCTCCTCCGCCGCCTCCTCCTTCTCCTCCGCCGCCTCGTCCCTATTCGTCCTCCACCTCCTCCTCCTCGTCTCGTCCTTCTCCCCCTTATTTCTCTCCTCCATCTCTCAGTCGCGAGACTGACACCGTCGAACAGAACGGCGTTCACGACCCCCATCCATCGCAGAGGTGCAAGTAAACAGGCCCCTTCCATCATGACTCATAGAAGTGGTGACGGCTCACCGACTGCAGCTGATACTAAGAAGATAGGGCGATGCGAAGCGGAACAATGGCAGGCGGACCCCAACCGCTTTCTGCGTGTGTGGCACTCCCCACCCGCTTTGGCTTAGCGGGCGGCCTGGTAACCTCGAGGGTAGCTATGTTCACGAAAGTGATCCCGCTGGAGACAGCCCCGAGCATTCGAAGACAACTGGCCGGATGTGGGTATGAACAGCATTCGAAGATGTTGAGTCTCTATACTTTTTACTCCTGCACCCTCCCCCATTTGCATTTGATAGGTTTCCTTCCACGCTCTCCCCTCCATTTTCTACTCTCGCATCTCTTGCTCTCTGGCCTCCACTCTCCACTCTCCATTCTCTGCTCTCTGCCCCATCCCATGTGCTCTCGAACCCATCTTGCGCTCGAGGCCCCGAGAACCTTGCCACAACCAGCAGCGATTGGACCTAGAGAACAGGAGAACAGTAAGCTGGGGACCCGGAAGTCGAAGGGCTGGGATCGACTCCTGGAATTTCAGGGACCAGAGGGGGGGTTGGCACGCCCGATGTGGGTAACTATGGAGGGAATGGGTGCGATGCCCAATCGCAAATGTTGTCCAAAACCGGTAGCGGCCGCTGTTGGGCATGCGACTTGTCGCCGTCAGTGGGCAATGTCCGCGGCGACACCGACAACAAATCCTGTTCACAATGAAAAAGATCAGATCTGCTGTCGGTCGTCGTGCCCATTCTTTCCGTACCCATTTGATATATTAATGTATTATTGGCGATAGCTGTCTTTACTCGCCCTGGCCGACCTCCCCCAGGTAACGTCACGATTCGTGCTGACCTCCGAATTATCTTCGGCCATTCCCAGACATTCCCAGACGGCGCTCTGCGAATCGTGACGTCCCCCCCCTCCCCCCCCTCCGTAAAGCCCGCTACCCAAACTCCTGGCGTCATGATTTTTCCGTAACGTCGACCCCCAAAGGTCTCGACCCATTCCCGGGGACTGGTTTTTCATCCCAGGTCGTTTTGTCACGGCCCCGAGGCCCGGCAAGTGCCCCCTGAGGCCGAAAACAAGGAAACACCGCCCGCCGCCGCCGACGACGACGACGACGACGACGACGACGACGACGACGACGACGACGACGACGAAGACGACGACGACGACGGCGGCGGCGGGGGCGGCGGGGGCGGCGGCGGCGGCGGCGGGTGGCGGGTGGCGGATGGCGGCGGCGGCGAGCGGGGCGCCGATCTGCTGGGCGATCGGCACGATCGAAGGAGCGCTCTCCTTCGATCGCGCCGATCGCAGGGACGGGACCGCCTCCTGGAGCTCCAGGGGCCGGCAGGGGACGCAAGGGCAGGGGGCGACAAGGCCAGGGCCTCCGCACAGCAGCGGGCCACGCGGAGGGGTGGCCAGGCGGCCACTGCCGCGGAGCAGCGGCGCTCCAGGGAGCTGAAGGGCCCTTGCCTCCTCCTCCTCCTCCTCCTCCTCCTCCTCCTCCTCGGCCTCAGGGGGCCATTGCCGAACCGAGGGACCGTCAGAAAACCGACCCAGGATGAAAAACCGGTCCTGGGAGATGGGTCGAGACCTCTGAGGGTCGGCGTCATGCAAAATCATGACGTATGGAGGGGGTCTGGGTCGTTCTTCTCCTCCTCCTCCTCCTCCTCCTCCTCCTCCTCCTCCTCTCCTCCTCCTCCTCCTCCTCCTCCTCCTCCTCCTCCTCCTCCTCCTCCGCTTCGCCCAAAGCGCGGAGTTTCCCGCAGGCGTGGAGTTTCTCGACATGTCCCATATGCATCATAGATGGCATTGCGAAGGAACGCTTCCAGCGCCACCAGCCTGGGGGGGGACCCTCGGAGGGGCTACCCGAATGCCCGTCGCCGCCGTCCTAACATCACCACCAGCTGCGTCCAAACCGTCCCGGCGCGGCGAGGCCCCTCTTCTTCTCCTCATCCCATCCTCCAGCGCCTCCGCCTCCTGCGCATCCTGCTGCTCCTCTGGCCACCCCTCCCTCTCCAGCGCTTATGCCTCCTCCTCCTCCTCCTCCTCCTCCTCCTCAACTGCCTTCTCCAGCGCCTACGCCTCCTTCCCATCTGCCTCCTCCCCCTCCTCCTCGGCATCCGCGGTTGCCCTCAGAGACTGGCTCCAGCCCCCACGGCGGCGCCGGTCCGCCTGAGCTGAGCCTCGTCCTCGCTGTACTGCGCGGAGATGCGCCGGACCAGCTCCTGCCAGGAAGCACCGCATCTTCCCTCTCCCCTCGCGTCCCTCTCATCCCTCCCTCACTCCCTCCCTCCCTCCCTCCCTCCCTCCCTCCCTCCCCCCTCTCTCTCGCAACGCCTCGCGACGCTCCCGCGACGACGCGCAACTGGTGATGCTGCCATGGTGGCAACCCGGGTGGCAACCGGGGAGCGTTGGTACCAAGTCCTCGCCGAGGTTTCCCGTCCCTTCCTCCCTCCTGGCCCAGGGGCACCCGAATGGTCCCCACCCCCAAGGGGGCTCCCGGGCATCGGGGTGAATCATAGTCCGAAGTTCCGCCTCAGGAGCCGCCTGGGCCTGTCCTCTTTGAGGCTTGGCCTGGTGGTACTCCTGGCGCACATCACTCATGGCGCACATGGCAAAAAACTGAACTGGTCAAACTGTGCTTCCTAATTCCCGAATGATGATGCAGGGGCGGCCGGGACTGAAGGGAGGTCGGGAGGGGCAGCGAGGGCTGGTCGTTGTGGCGGTGGCCGTGGCCGTCGTGATGGTGACCATGTTCCGTCGTGGTGGTCGTAGCAGTCGTCCCTCCCTCCCTCCCTGCCCCCTCTCTGGGAAGTGGGCCTCGAGGGTGGCCTCGCCTCTGCGGGGGAGGAGCGGCAGCAACAGGAAGAGCCGCTCACACCGAGTGGGCGGCGCGGCCTTCGGCCTCGACCTGCACGTCACTCGAACCTGCAGGCTCCCCTCCTCTCGGGTCTGCTCTGGCCCGGGACCTGGAACCTCGGGAACCCTGAGAGCTCCACCTGTACACTTCGCCCCTCCCGGACCCCCACACGCACACCGGGGTCCATCCTGGCCAATCTCGGGAGCTGCATCCAGCCGTGGCGACAGCAGCGCCCAGGAGACCCCAGAAATGACGAACAACCCATTCTTTGGAACAAGCTGCAGAAGCCTGTCCTCGATCCTCGATGCCCCCGCTTCTGCCACGGCCGCCTTCCCCGCCCAACCGAACCGCTATCCAGCGGCCGTCTCCGGCGTGGCACGATCTGACTGCCGCGCATCGCGGGCAGTGAAGAATGCGCAGGGCGCGCGCCGTGGCCGAGGCATGCCATGCCCCTTCTGCAGGGACCGCGCCTGCGGCCACCCGCGCCGAGCCGGCATTCCCGCGCACTCTCGCGGCTGACGCCGAAAGAGGCCGCAAGCATCGCCCCAGTGAGGTGAGAGGGGGGCAAAACATGGCTCGGACACGAGCTCTGGAGCTCTGGGAGTTCCACGCGGACTGACGGCGCTGCACCCCGCTCCGCTTGCGCGCGGAGCGCGCCGGGTAAGGGGCTGGAGGGGGGGGGTCCCAGCGCCGACCGAAAAATGAGGCGTGGACCTCCGAAAAGTCCATGATACAGATGTGTGTATATGCATACGCATCTGCATATCGGTGTATGCAGCTCTTGCTGCTCCTCAACCAAGAGGCACGAGCATACCGTCGGCGCAGCAATGTCGAGCCTGCGGCGACGGGCCACCAGCCATCACTCCTCCCCGACGAGGCCGAGAGGCACACCTGGTCTCGCCGCCCACGAGGCCGCCAACGCAGGGGAACCCACAAAAGACGTACGCGCCCAACCACGTACATGAACACGGCCCCCTGGTCTGCGAGACCAGCAACTTGATTGATACGAACGTTCGCGCAACGCAAACTCTCAAAACCAACGTGGACTCATGTACGTGTACGTCTTTCTCGTCATCGCTCGGACGTCCATTCCCCGTTTTTTGTTCGGTCTCCTGCGCGTCACATTTTCGCAGGGTCAACAACAATTCGACTCGATGGTCCTTCCCGAGATGTATGCACACGTCCGAGCGATGCCTCCTGAAGCGCCACACCTGGGCGTGGGGGGCCCGCGAGAGGTTCCCACTCCGCCCCTGCCGTCGGGCCTGCCGGGCCTCGCGCGGCCAGCTCCACTCCGAGCGTGCGGACGCAGCTCGGACTCTCGGGGCCTCGCCCACGGGACTGCCCTGGAGCCCCCGATCATCGCACCACGACGACGACGACGAGGACGAGGACAGCGTCGGCGACGAAGACGGCGTCGGCGGCGGCCTTCGGCGGCGGCCTTCTGCGGTCCTCGGCGGCGGAAAGGTGGACGCAATTGACCCGAGGCGACCACCAGCTGCCTCGCCCTACGCCACGAGAATATACACACAGACCCTCTCCCACGAACTTTGCATGTACCTTCAGGTAGGACGGCGGTGTGTACAGTCGCTGGCTCCCAGATGTGATTTACACAGCGCCACCCTCCCCTGAGACCCGGGAACCTCCGTGGAACTGCTGCTGTGTGTTCGGCCGGCCAGCGTTTTGCCAGATGCCGTAGCCGCTTCCTTCGATGCAGGACTTTCTGCATATCCAGGGCATGGGGAGCCGTCGTCCTGGGGCCCAGCGGGCGGTGGATATGGATACATTTTGGCCACAGCGGGGTCCAGATGTCTATCCACATCCACCGCCTGCAAGGCCCCCACAGATCGATCCAGCAGGCGGTGCTTATGGCTAAATCACCGCCTCGGAGAGAGGAACAAAACACAACATGAGCATAGCTCCTTGGAGGTTTGCGCAGAACTTCTTCAATCTCCGTTGAACTCCCCCCCACGCGCGCGGAGCACGCCAGGGGCGGCGCCGCAGGCGCCGTCAAGGGGGGTTCAGCGCCGATGCAAGACATCCGCGCGGAGCTCAAGGAGATCGCGTCTGTGCGGTCTCCTGTTCTTCGATCTTGCCTGCAGAAGACCGGGGGATCGGGTGTACGCCCACGGGGGGCAACAAACGTGGGGTGAAGAACCGTGCACCTTTCACGCAGCTTCTGGGCCCGCGGAGGCGGTGCAGGGGCTCATGTAGGGCCCCATTTCGAGCCACTTTCCTGCAATCCCCGATCCTCCCACGTTTACGGTCACGAACTTTAGTTTAGCGTGTCGCGGCGGTGCGATGTGCCTTGCAAGCGGATAGCGTGTCGCTCTGTTCCGCGTAGCGGGAGGCTCGGCAAGGCGAAAGGCTGGGGACGTTGACGTTCGGGGACCGGGACGCGGATAGCGTGCCGCACCGAAGCGTAGAGGGCCAGAATTGGCGGAGCGACACGCTAAGCTAATAACAGAACATATGATGACCCCTATCCGCGACTTCGTGGGGGCTTTGAATGGGCCAACAATTCTAGGCCCAACTCGGGCACATTCGATAGGAGTGCCTCCATCCACGATAGGGGTGCGTCCGCATAGCCCACGGGGGTGTATCCCCAAGATCCCTTCCCTGTCCGAGCGGCTTGCTTCCTCGTGGAAGAGCCATGGGGTGGGGGCGAGACATCGCCCGCAAGCCGATGCTCCTGACCGATTGCCCGAGGGGGGTCCAAGCGAGGGCAGAGGGGCAGGAGGAGGAGGAGGAGGAGGAGGAGGAGGAGGAGGAGGAGGGGTAAGGAGGGGTAAGGAGAAGGAGGAGGAGGAGGAGGAGGAGGAGGAGGAGGAGGAGGACGAGGGGGGGTGGGGGGGGGCGAGGGGGAGAGGCGAGCAGCAGCAGCAGCTGCACGGTCGCCAGCAGACAAGAAAGCGTGGCGAGACCCGCATCGCGCCGACGGGGCGCGTCGACGCCCCCGCCGCGCGTGCCCCCCCTGCCGGAGGGACGGCGGCATGCCGGGCGGCCTCGCGGTGCTGCTCGGCGCGCCGCCGGATGAGGCGGACCTCGTCGTTGATCCTGCAGAACTGGTCGCTCACCTCCGGATCGGGCTGGGGGCGGGAGGGGGTCGGGATCGGGATCGGGATCGGGATCGGGCCCGTGGGAGTTCAGCTGCTGCACTGTCGCCTTGCCACACCTGCAAGCTGCTGCCTACCGTGATCTTTACAGAAGTGCTCTGGGGGGCGAAACTTGAAATCGCCAAACCGTCAGTTGCGGCCCGTGTCTCACGACGGACGGGGGAGAGGGGGAGGAGGCGGAGGAGGCGGAGGAGGGAGGGAGCGAGGGAGGGGGGAGGATCTGCTCTTAGGACCGCTTCGTGCAGCCCGAAGCCCACTCGGGAAGCACAGGGGAGGGAGCGAGCGAGCGAGCTAGCCAGCATGCGTCCAAGTGGGTCACTTGGACGCCGCCGAAGAGAGAGAGGATGGCCGCAGCGGCGGCCACGGAGCAGGCACCTCCCAGGGAGACGTCAGACTCGGGTTCGGGGGACTCGGGTTGGCCTGACGGGGCCATCATAAAGAAGACGTAGCCCAGTCTGAAATCTGACGCCAGCTCCCGCTGCAAACATTTTACGAAAACTGGAGCGTCAAAATCCAGGAGGCGTTCGTCAAAAAGCGTCGGCAAAGCCGAGTTCCGGCGTACTCGAGCCATACGCTTCCCCGAACATACCATAGGTACAGTGCCACGCTCGGGGAGGGGAGAGGAAAGAGGGAGGAGGGAGGAGATCAGAGGAGGCGAAGGCGGCGGAGTACTGCAGCTGCACGGGGGCAGCGAAGGCCCTCGCTCACTGCTGCTCCTCGCCCTCCTTCTCTTCCTCCTCCTCCTGCTCCTCCTCCTCCTCCTCCTCCTCCCCTCCTCCTCCTCCTCCTGCTCCTCCTGCTCCTCCTGCTCCTCCTCCTCCTCCTCCTCGTCCTCCTCCTCCTCCTCCTCCTCCTACTCCTCCGCCATTGCTTCTCCTTCTAACATACGTCTCCCTGTCGCTCCCCGAGACGTGTCGGTAGGGCGGGCTGGGTGTTTCGCCTGAGACGTCGTCACCATTTATGCTGTTTAAGCTCAAAGTTACAACAAGTTGACGGATGGAGGGCAGGCAATATTCAACATGTGGCTCTCGCCTTAGCACCGTCACAGCCTTGAAGCGTTCAAGAGTTTCACCGATGGAGGGCGGTTCATCTCCAACATGTGGCTGTCGCCTTAGCGCTGCGCACACTTGTGTCAGAAGCGTGCGAGGGTTTCAAGGGTACTTATGATTAACGTCCCCCAAAATAAGTTCTGGCACGATTTAGGATTGTCAGGTCGCAACAGTGACAATGATTCGCATCAGGAAAGTCTATTCGCGGCGTTGAAATCGCAGGTTTGGTGTTTTGGCACGGTTGAAGATTTTCACGCAGTTGTCTTCCAACGGGGCTCTTCCAATAGTGACGCTCAGTCCTTGTTGGAACCTTTGATGAGGAAGCTTGGAGGGAAGGTTGATTGCAACATCTTCGATGAGTCTTGGGTTTGCACGTGTCCTCGTCCTTCTCCTCCTCCTCCTCCTCCTTCTCCTCCTCCTCCTCCTCCTCCACCTCCACCCCCTCTACCTCCTCCTCTCGGGCTGCCCAGAGGCGAGTGAGGGCCGGCCTCACTGCCCTGCCGGGCCGCCTGCACCTTCGCCGTTGCCCCATCCCCGCTGGTAACTCCTCCTCCTCCTCCTCTGAGGCTCTCCTCCAATCCTCGTCGTCCTCTTGCCCCCTCCTGATCATCCTCCTTCCTTCTCCTCCTCCTCCTCCTCCTCCTCCTCCTCCTCCTCGTCCTTCCTCCTCCCTCGTCGCCGTCGTCGTCCTCTTCCTCCTCCTCCTCCCTTCTCCCTCCTCCATCGTCCTTTACATTCCACCTCGCTCCTGCCTCATCCGCCCCTTGACCGTAACCGCGAAATCAAGCTCGAGACACCCCTGAGACTACCAGTCTAGCTCGGGGTGAACGTACCATTTAGCACCTCAAACTCTTTCCTCATAGATATCCTCATCCGCTCCTCATCCTCCCCGTCCTCCTCCTCCTCCTCCTCCTCCTCCTCTTCCACTTCCGCTCATTCTTTGTCCTCCTCCTCCTCCTCTTCCTCCTTCTCCTCAATCCGAGTGTTCTGCGGCCTGGGGAGGAACAGAAGGGGCAGGGGGGTGGACGGGCAGGGGGGGATCCACCAGGCTAGAATCGGCGATGCATCGCTAATAGATCGGCGACGGGCCACTGCTGGCGAAAAGGCACGCGCCTGGGTAGGATAAGGCATCAAGGCTCCCGCATCGGCGATGAATGGGCGCTTGGGGAGTCGATGGCTTTACCCACTGACCAATGTCCCCCGTGTGGCTCCCCTGATCCTAGAGGCCCTCACTCCCGCTGATCCTCGTTCTCGTCCCCGCCCACTCCTCCTCCTCCTCCCCTCCCCTCCTCCTCCTCCTCCTCCTCCTCCTCCTCCTCCTCCTCCTCCTCCTCCTCCTCCTCCCCTCGTCCTCCTACACCTCCTCCGCTCCTCCTCCCTCTCCTACTACTCCTCCTCCTCTCCTTTTCGTTTTCTTCTTATCATTATGTTTCTTCATCCTTTCCCTTCTCCTCCTTCTCCTCTTCCTCCTCCTCCCAAATTCCTTTTCCTTCGGAACAGCTCTTCCCTGTCACACCCCAAGGCTAGTCGGAAGGGCGGGCAGGGCGTTTCGCCCGAGACGTCCTTATCCTTTAAGAAGGGCGGGCAACCGTTTCGCAAATGGAGTGCGTGGTGCTTGCAAATGGCGGCTCTCGCCGTAGCGCCGTGCAGATTCATTTGAACAACTTGCAAGAGGTCCACGGTCTTGTTCAAACTGTGACTCTCGCCTTAGCACCGCGCACATTCGTTTGAACTACTTGCAAGAGGTTCACGGATGGAGGGCGAATGGTTTTCAGAAGGTGGCTCTCGCCTTCGTTTGAACATGCTGCAAGTACTTCACGGACTGAGGGCGGGTGGTTTTCAAAATGTGGTTCTCGCCTTAGCGCCGCGCACATTCGTTGAGAACAATTTGAGAGGGCCCTGGGACACACAAATAAATACATACAAATATAAATGTTCCCCATAGTTTCCCATATGTTCTGGGTTTTTGTCTTCCCCCCACTTCCCATATTTTCCAATATTTTCCTGGGAGTGGGCGATTAATTGTGTCTGTGTGTTTTCTCCCCTCCTGACAATTGCGAGAAGCTCGCGATGAGGGCGGGTGGTTTTCAAAGTGTGGCTCTCGCCTGAGCGCCGCGTACATGTTGCAAAACTTCGTAATCAGCTTTGCGGATTGAGGGCGACTCGTTTTCAAAACGTGGCTCTCGCATTAGCGCCTCGCACGTTCGGTTTAAATATTTGCAAGAGCTTCATGAATTGAGGGCGGGTCCTTTTCCAAATGTGGCTCTCGCCTTAGCGCCGCGCGCATTCGTTCTTTATATAAAAAACGAAAGAGTGTCTATGATTCTCCTCCCCCCCTGGTCCAGCTCCCCGCCGCCCACCCCTCTTTCATTTCCGCATAAGACGAGGCCAGGACATATTTAATCGGGTGAGGATAAATCGAGAATATCTCAAATCTGGCGGCTCTGGGAGATGTCGCGGCCGCCGCGGCCCTCTCAGAGCGTTCTGGAATGCTCTGAGAGCATTCCAGAATGCTCTGGAGCGGAGTTATCCCATCCTAGCCCCGCCGGATCCCTCTCCACACCCTCCTCCGATGACCAGCTCTTCACCCTGGCTTGTGCTTGAACGGCCCCGGGGCCTCGGAGGGGCCCCAGGAGGCCGAACACGGCGAGAACCCCCCAAGGGCCCATGTCCTCCGGCGAGGCCGGAGAGTTACGACGGACTCGCTGGACTGTTCATCACCTCTGACGGTCGGCGTGCTCATCGTCCTCATCGCACTCCACGGGCAGGAACTTCTGCTCAGCGTGTCGCGGCGGCGGCCCTGGCGACACGTTCTGCCCTGCAAGCGGGTAGCGTGTCGCTCCGCTGCGCGGGGCGGAAGCTTGGAACAGCTCATGACGCTGACGCCTGGGAACTAGAAAGTGGATGGCGTGTTCAAAAAGCATGGTCGAAGCATGGTCACGCTAAGCCAAATGTCCCGACCCTATCCCCTCCATTCCTCAATCCAGCCCCTATTCCTCGATGGCGATCCCGCGCTTCCTCGTTCTGGCGCCCGCGTCCCCATCTAGACGACCGCCGAGGAGGTACGGCGGACTCGCTGACTGTTTATCACCGCTGATGGGCGGTGTGCTTCTCGTACTCAACGTACTGATACCGCTACTCCCGAAACCTCGTCTGGGCTGCATTCTGACAAGAATCTCCCAGATAATCCAGCCGTAACGGCGAGGACTCTCCAGGACGAGCAGCGGTAAGGGTACCCTATCTCCTCCATCTCTCAATCCAGCCCCCATCTCTCGACGGCGATCCTACCCCTTCCTCGTTCTGGCGCCGGCATCCCCATCCTTCCCCCCCCTTGGGCGCGAACCTGCTGAATCCGCCCTCGTCTTCATCGTACCTTATCCCCTCTCTCCCTCTGTTCAGCCCCCATCTCGCGACGGCGATTTTGCCCTTCCTGGCCCTGGCGCCGGTGTCCCCATCCTCCCCTGGGGCGCAGAAGGGCATACTGTGCGTTTCTTTGTATTGCGCTGCATTGCGTTACTTTGCATTATTTTGCATTGCTTGGCCTTGCTGTGCATTGCCTTGCACTGCTGATCATAGCGTGGCGATGCTTTGCGTTGCTTCGCATTGCTTCGCATTGCGGTGACTTGCGTTGCAATGCGCTGCATAGCTTTGCATTGCGTCGTATTGTCTTGAATTGCACTGCATCGCTTTGCAACTCTTTGCATGTACTTGCATTGAGTTGCATTGTTTCGCATTGTTTTACCTGGCTTTGCATTGCATTGCTTTGCATGGTTTTGCTGTGCTTTGCATCGCGTTGCATTGCTTTGCATTGCTTTACATTGCTGCGCATTGCTTCGAGTAGTGCTATGCGCTGCCCCGCGCCACACAGACTGCACCACACGGGCTGCACCACCTGGACTGCACCACCCAGACTGCGAGAGATCGCTGCTCGGGGACCACGCCCGCTAACATCATGTAAGCTTTCTGAGCGTGCGCGTCGCCCCTTTGGGGCCGACGCATACTTCGTAGGCGTACGTTTGGGCGGGGGCGCCCACACCGAATCCATAATGCGGATCGGCGATCGAAACAAGTCGGATCGGCGGAGATCGGCAGCCAAGTCGGGAGAAGTCATATCGGCGAAAGTCGGCAACCGAATAAGGTCTCCGGTAAGACACCGACGTCCAACTCTGAACCCGAGGCCGAATCGGTTCGGGAATCGGAGTCAATCGAAATCGAACCGGATCGACCCGGAGGCGTCGAAACAAACCCTCCCCTCGGGCGCGCCAGAGACTTGAAGTGCCCCAGGCAGGCGCCGTGCAGCTGCCTGGCCTGGTCCTGCGGGAGGCGGAGGGGGGGGGGGCGCCGCGCGGCCCGCCTGGCTTGGGCGCGCAGAAGGGAGGGGAGGATAATTTCTGTTCGTCGGCCTTTTGGACTTGCTATCGCTTGGGCGTCTATTCCCCGTGCTCTGTTAGGATTCGTGCGTGTTGGTGCTGTTGTTGTTGCTGCTGGTGCGGTAGCAGCTGTTGTTGCAGTTGTTGCTGCTGCTGCTTTGAAGAAACATCCAGATGATCCAAGTTGTTGCTGTTAGTAATGTTGGTGTTGTAGTTGTTGCTGGTGTTGTTGTTGCTGTGATTGATAATGTTGCTGTTGCTGTTGATGGTGGTGTTGTTGTTGTTGCTGCTGCTGTTGTTGTTGGTGTTGGTGTTGTTGTTGTTGTTGTTGTTGTTGTTGTTGTTGTTGTTGTAAATGTTGTTGTTGTTGTTGTGGTTGTGGTTGTTGTTGTTGTTCTTGGTGTTGGTTGTTGTTGTTGAACATTATTACTTCTAAAGAATAATTATTGTTGGGGCCCCTGGTGCACGACGCCCTCGCCGCGCCTAGGCCGCAGCCATGTTTTCATCATTTTCGTGAAGAAGTCTCTGGCAAAACGGGTTGGTCCGGATCCGGTTGTTTTGTTACGGGCGGTTTTCCCTTGCAAAAAATAAGGCAAAGTTGACATTTCTTGTTCTAACATAACCAAACTTCAAGAATCCCTTGCAAAAAATAAGGTAAAGTGGACATTCGCGCGCGCAAGACGAAATCCTTCCAAAACCTTAGTGTTCGTAACGATTTTAACATAAAAACATCAAAAAACCAATGGTTTTTTCAAAAAAAAAAAAAAAGTGTCAAAATTTCATCCCGCGCGCTCTTGCGGATTTGTAGGAAACCCAACACTTTTTAAACATTTCTGTCAAACGGGCTTTTGCGAGCAACTTTTTTGCGAACTTCTCCAACAACGGTTGCGCACCTGCCAGGGCCATCATCCCTGTCAAATAATACCATGCGGGACACATTCGTTTTTTCTTCGCGCGCGCACGCCGAAATCTTCAAAAACCATTGGGTTTCTTAGGAATTTTAGCACCGCGCAACATAAAATCATACGAATCGCACCGAAGGTCCTCGTAGCGTCCAGAAAATGTTACCACAACAAGTCACTGTACCCATGCGCCAGTGTAGTAGCCACGGTCGTCCGCAGGCCACGAAGTGAAGTGTCCGAACGTCATAGGGCGGGAAGCTGGGTGTGGGTGGTGGCGAAGAGTCGTTTGGAAATGTGGTAGAGCTTGAACCGGCCCCCCCACAAAGTGGGGGTATTGGCGGGCGTCGTATGAAAACCCTGGCACTGGTGAGAACGGAGTGTCCCCACGTGCTAGTAATTGTTGTTGTTGTTGTTGTTGTTGTTGTTGTTGTGTGTTGTTGTTGCTGCTGTTGATGGTGGTGCTGTTATGGTTGTCGTTGTTGTCGTTGTTGTTGTTGTGGTTGACGTTGTTGGTGTTGGTTGTTGTTGCTTCGCAGAAACATCCCAAAGATCCCAGATGCGCCGAGAGGGCTCGGATGCTCAGGCGCTGGCCTCGCCGAGAAAACTGCACACGTCCGGTCGATGCCAAGTGGATCCCAGTTGCGGCCGTGGCTGCCGAAGGGCTGCTGCGGTACGAGCTGGGCATGCACAAAGCAGCAAGGACCAAGGAGGAGGCCGGGAGGGACGGGGCGGGTGAGACGGCCAGAGCGCCCGCGGAGCTTGAAACACACTTCGGGCTGTACAGAAGGAAGCCTCGGAAAGTTATCGTGGCGGGCTGGATCCAGCTGTGTGGGGGAGGGGTTGACCGAAGGGCAAATCCCCTCCCGAGTATCCGCGGGTAAAAGCCGGTAGCACTGAATGAAGGACGATAGCATTTGCGCTTGTCAATACCTGTGAGCAAAAAGGGGCAGCGGCACAGTAAAGAGTAGAACAAGTATGGGGATCACTCGCACCAGCAGATGGTCGGCGAACGGCGGGAAGCGTCGGAAGCGGAGCTCGCACACAGCAACGCGCAGGCGAGATCAAAAGGGAACGAAGCCACGAGACGGCCGGAGCGCCCGTAGAGCTCGAAGCACTTCGGGTTGTGCCGCGGGCAGCCCCGAAAAGCTGCCGTGGCGGGCGGGATCCGGCAGGCGGTCGTCGATCGTCGGGGCGCGTCGGAGGCGCGAAGTTCGTGCACGAGAAGCTGCGGGGACGGCCGGAGCGCCGTCGGAGCAGGAGACACTGCGGGAGGCACCATGGGGCAGGCTCCAGTATTCGTCGCCGTCAAACCGCTCGGGCAGAGGCACGCGGACGGAAGGCAGGGGAGGGAACGGTCAGGGAGCGTGTCGAACCACATCCCCGACTTCGCGAGGTGTTCGGAT
This sequence comes from Prorocentrum cordatum, assembly GCA_963575745.1. NCBI lineage: Eukaryota > Dinophyceae > Prorocentrales > Prorocentraceae > Prorocentrum > Prorocentrum cordatum. The sequence continues at coordinate 670,424 of CAUYUJ010001669.1, forward strand.
GGACCAACAGTCAAGAGCCCAACTCGGGGATATATGATGGGGGGCGTACATCCTCGATAGGGGCGTGTCCGCATAGCCCCCTCGGGGTGCTCACCTTTTCTGAGCAGCTCGATGACTCTTGGAAAAGTCGAGGGGTAAGGGCAAGAACTCGCCTGCGAACAAGAGATAGCAGGGACTGCCCCAAGCATAAGCCTTCGGAAGCCCGAGCGGATTTCTTGCGTCAGCGCGGGACACCGCCTCCTCTTGCGCGCTCTGCGCGCCAGGGCCAGCGCTGGAGGCGCCGCCATGGGAGGGTAGAGCGCTGGCCCAAGAAAGCCAAGCGGAACTCCCCAAAAATGTCATGCTCATGTCGCTGTCTGCTCTTCGGAAGAGGGGGAAGACGACGGGTGATAGACAGGAAAGAGGGAGGGAGGGAGAACTGAGGGAGATCAGAGGGAGGACGGAGTGAGGAGGGAGAAAGAAGGATGGAGAAAGGAGGAGCACGTAGGAGGAAAGAAGGGGAAGAGGAAGAGGATGGAAGGGACGCAGGAATGGGGGAAGGCGGAGGAATACAGTGATGGAGAAGGGAGGAACTCAGGGATGTGGGCGATGGACGAGGATCTAGATTCAGCGCGGACTGGTACATCCCAGTTTGGCAGGCTGGATGCACCACTCGATGTCGTCTGGGGCGGGTTGCAATTGCTGGGCATCGATCTCTTCGGCCACCGGCCGCAACGCGCGGCCCGAGAAGCCCAAACCGACTGGCGCAAGACGGTACCACAATGCTGCGAGATGACCGTAGGAAGGCCCCAGAGAAACCATCCTGGACCACCTTGCTCCACCTCGGGCCTGTCTGGAAGCCATCTTGGGCCAGCTTGGCCGTCCTGGAGGTGGGCTCTGTGCACGCTGGGTGGGCAGGAGCCTCGCCCGAGAACGGTGCCCGGAGCAGCGGCGCCGCACTCTTGTCCTGGCCTGGAGGCGGAGCCCCGCCGGCCACTCCGCGAGGCGGAGGCTCGGGACCCAGGGGCTCGGGAGAGGCCTCGGTCCCAATTAAAGGGAAATTAGGACACACAAATAAATACACACAAATAAAAATAGTCCCCATATTTTCCCATATTTTCTGGGTTTTTGTCTTCCCCCCCACTGCCCATATTTTCCCATATTTTCTGGGGAATCGAGGATTAATTGTGTCTGTGTGTTTCTTCCCCTCCTGACCAATGGGACGCAGAGGGACGTACCGGTTCAGCCGGTGTGTCCCCCTTGGAGACGTGCGTCCGACCAAAGCATGCAGCACAACAGGTGCATAGCAGGTCGTTGCCCCAGCGGCATGGCCAAAACGCGCCCGCCACCGAGCAGATGCTACCCTGCCGTGGCGAAAGTTCATGCGGCTTGGCACGAGGTTGGGACATCCTTACCAACAGAACATGTCGAACATGGGAAGATTGCCCCTGCGCTCCCGCGGAGTAATGTGGGCCCACTATTACTCCGCGGGAACGCTGTCGTCTCAAAACAGGATCAGGAACTACTGCGCCCATTATGTCATGAACGATGGGGCGGGACGCATGTCCGCGCGGAGTACTTTCTACTCCGCCCACTCCGCCAGTCGGGAGTCATCTTGCACGCAGACCACATAACACCCTTGTCACGGCGATGTATATGATTTCTGAGCGCGCGCGTCGTCCTTTTGGGGGCGACGCACACAACGCGACAGGCCATTGGCAGCCACCTCCAGCTGCACACTTTAGGCGCCCACGTCCACGCAGGGGATCTCGTTCAAAATTCCACACCGGGAAGCGCAAAGAGAAGGTGGTGCAAAGGCCCCGCCTGCACCGCCTCCGCATCAGGCGGAGACCGTAGCCAGCCCAGCTCCAGCCCCGCCGATAGCTACTATGCCTCCTCGCGGCCAGTCGTGCAGCAGCAACGGGAGCGCGTTCGCACAGCCAGAGCGGAGCATGATCGGCACTTGTTGCCACGCACACATGGTGGACAGTGGCACCATGCCGTCCAGCTGCCCACTCCACAAATATCTCGAGCAAGTTGCGGTCCTGCTGCTCACCGCCGTCGCAATCGCACTGAGCCCCGTCGATCGAAACAACAGCAGTTTCGTCTCATTGCTCCCCCTGGCGAATCCGAAGCCGTCCCCGTGGAACACATTTTTCGGGGGGAGAGGTGAAGATGCCCGACGCACGGGACGGCCCACGGCAATCCGGCGATTCTCACAGGTTGTCAGATGTGAAATTGACACCTGGCCCCCCCCCCTCAACTTCTCGCTACATGTTGGAGCATCTGGGGCCCTCTGCGCCCAGTGTGGGGTGCTCTGCAGGCAACCTGGAAGCACTGGAAGCCATCCGGGTCGCCCTGGGCCAGCGCCACCTCTGGCAACACTCGAGCTGCGCCTCAAGCGAGGCGGCACAACTCAACGAGCCCATCGGTCAGGGAAGGGCGACGGGAGACGGCGGATGCGCCCGAACGGACTGCCGCTCCCCGACCGGACCACCCCGACCACAGGTGGCGAGCGCTGCGTTAGGAAGACCAGCACGAGCAGCAGGAGGATGAGCAGGCGGAGTGGAAGCACCCCTCTTTTCGGCGGGATGAGATGGACGCTCAAGTTTAGTTCCTGACGCGCCTGGGTCCCGATCCGAATATGGTCAAAACCATGAGCATCGTTTAAACGACCCCTATCCCCATGGGCGTGGCCTGGGCCCCACTGGCACATTTACCTCCCTACATGGGGATGTAGGCCGTTTCATTCGGGCTTCGAGGAGGATATCCCCAACTGGGATGCTGAGCTGGTGGGGGTCTGGATATGGATGAGGATCGGGATAGGGGTCGGTTAAACGATGCTGAAACCAATCTCCAGGTCCACCCTGGCCAACTTTTCCTCCTGGGCACAAGCTTGGCGGCACCTGGAGCCTCAAACGGGACCCTCAATGCCGAGAAGGAAGAGAACCCCCACCCCCGGCTCGAGTGTGCTCGACTCGCAGGAGGACCAGGAATGCAATGATCGGATTGAGACACATCCACCTCCCAGTGATGCAAATTTTCAGGAACCCAAGAGGCAGTAGACGCAGATATGCCTAAGCACCAGGGGGGGCCGAATTCATCATGTCCACAGGCTCCGAAAGTTATGGAAGATCGGTGTCCCAAGCCCTGGACACTTATCAATCCTCGCCTCGGAAGGTGGACGAGGACGCGGGCGCGCCTCGGACATTCTTTTCGGGCAGGCAGGAACCGCGCCGCCGACTGCCCGCGAACACGCGCGGGGGCCCTCCGAGCTGCAGGCGCTGACCGCGCTGAGGAGGGGCCCCAGGGCCGCATGCAAGTTGGAAGTGCCGCGCGCGGGCAGGCAACTTTCGCACTGCCGACAGAGGGCGGTGGCCTGGCGCTCGCCGTGGATGCACGTGGCAGCGGCAAGGATACCCGTGTCTGCCGTGACGATGCCCCTCTACTCCCGGACTCGCTCGTCTCGAGCTCTGCCCGCGCTCGCGTCTCGTCAACCGGCCCCACAACAAGAATGAGCACACGAAACCAACTCGAACTTGAAACCATGGTAGATGAACAGTGGCAAGAAGAACAAAGGACGCGTCTTCTCGCTCGTCCTCCCACTCCCCCCTTCCCAGGAGCTCCCACATAGCCCGTGTGTTCTCTGCTATCTCGAGCGTGGTCTCATTGAATTCTAAACGTCCTTGTCCCCTCAAGACCTCTATATCCTTCTCATCCTCCTCATCATCCCGCTAAATCTCCTCGTCCATCTCCTCCTGCTCCTCCTCCTCCAACTCCTCCTCTTCCTCCTACTCCTCCTCCTCCTCCTACTCTCGTCGTCCTACTCCACCCGTCAACTCACAGCCTTTCCACAACCAGCATAACATCCTCTCTCCTCCGTATCCCCACTCCCCTCCTGCGTCTTCTCCTCCTCCTCCTCCTCATCGTCCTCCTCCTTCTCTTCTTCCTACTAAGATTCCTCATCCTCATCCTGCTCCATACCCCCCCTTGTAAATGACCCCTCCCTGTCGCACCCCGACGCGTGTCCGTAGGGCGGGCCAAGCGTTTCGCCTGCGACTTCCTCACAACTGATGATCCTTATGCTCAAATGCTGCAGCAATTCAACGGATGGAGGGCGGGTGGTTTTCAAACATGTGGCTCTCGTCGTCTCACCGCCGCGTACATTCATCCTGACAATAATGCAACACATTCATGGGTGCGGGCGAGTTATTTTCAAAATGTGGCTCTCACCCCAGCGCCGCGCCCATTCGTCTTGAAAGTGTGCAAGAGATTCACGGATAGAGGGCGGTTCCCAAAACGTGGCTCTCGCCTTAGCGCCGCGCGCATTCGCCTTGAAAGTCTGCAGGAGATTTACGGATGGGGGGCCCGAGACATTGAACATCGGAACCGACGAGCAGCTGGGACCCCCCGAACAAGCGATCTCGACCCCTGAGGCGTCAGTGCAGCAAATCAAACGCAGAACTCACCCATGGAATGTGTGGCTCCCCTGATCGCGACGAGATGGTCCTGAAGAGACTGTCCAACTGCACTGCTTGGCCGAAGAAAACTGAGGCTCGAGACACAGCTCGGCGCCTTTGCAGAGGATCTGGTTGACCCAAAAGGGGGTCCAACTAAACGGGTGTGGTGCAATGGATTTCGGGCAATTGTATTGCACATGTACTGCGCCGGAGAATTGCATTGCATTGTACTGATCAAAAGCCACTCGAAAATCCAGCAATACATTTGCGCACAGGAAAGTATTGCACGCCCCAAGTCGATTGCAACCCAACAAGTAGATTGCACCAGATCTATTGCACCACCCTCTTTTCGCTGGAACCCCTGTTGGCTCAACCAGAGAAGAGCAGGTTGAAAAACTCAGCAGTGAAACCACTAAACATAGCTCGCCTGGAAACGAGGAGCTAGACGGTGGCCGCGTTGGATAAGAAACCGCTTCTGAGCCTGAACCTGCACCACTGAAGGCATGCACCACTGTGAGAAAAGCGAGCTGGGCGTCATCTCAACGCCACTTCAGGAATTAGTGATAAGGAAATTCGGAGTCCTGGGAATACCTAACTCTGCTAAGGGGACGAAAGGTGGAACCCCTTCAGGTTCGACCCCGTGTTCGCACCCGCGTCCTTATCCAACGCTCCCGCCGTGACGACTGAGAAGAGAGATATAGTGCATCGCACCACGGCCCGGTATGTTCGACCGGCCCCTGACCGTCCTGAAGTACATGTCGGGTTCTGGAACCCTGAGTCGAAAAATGCTGTCATCTCTTAGGGGCACATCTTTCACTTCCGCCGCCTTCCGCAAGCCTTCTGCCGGTTTCCGCCAGCGGAACCACCCCCGATTAACCACCGCCGCCTTCCGCCGAGCTGCCGCCGAGGAAGAGACGCCAACTCCTTCGATCCTCGAAGACGAGGCCATGCCTGGAACGACCCATATGCCAAGCCGAGTCTGGTGCGGGCGAAGAAGGCCCATACCTCGCACGTCTTGGCTCTTGACCATCGCCAGGGCACAAACTTCTCACCGCCTGCCCTGGGACCGTCAATGGCAGCTCAGCGTGGAGACGCTGCCTTGGGGGAAGGTCCTGGATGGGGTCCGAGAAGATCGGGTCAGCGGACAGCGCCGCATCACCGATTCATCCCCGATGCATCGGCGACGTCGGCGATGCATCGGCGACGCCAGCGCGGAGAAACTCTGGCTCCACATCGAGCCGAATCGCCGATGCATCTGTGATTGCTGCGCAAGCATCCGACCCCATCTGCTCGGACACCATTTGTGAGGCCTAGAGGGTGGGGGCTTCGGGGGACCCCGGATGAGAAACGCCAAAACGGAGCGACGGGCGCGGGGACAAGAGAGAGCTGATTGAAGGAGCAGTGCCGTCTCGCGCCGTCGCCTCACGCGGGGACCAGTTGCGCAGCGTCCTGCCCACCCACTTGACCCACCCCTGATTCGACGAGGGCAAGGCCGACTGCATCGTCCAGACGGCAGGCTCGATGGAGGAGGAGCGTGAGACGTGAGGGGCTCACGACGCCCACGATGTTACCTCTTCGCTGGTGGCTTGGGCAGCGCCTTTTGCAGTGGTCCGCGGAGGCACGAAGCCGGTGCGGACGCACATGGTTGCCTCGAGGATGGTAACGCGAGCGGCTTGTTCAGTGCTCGGCGGCGGCGAACGAGGACTTACGGGGCTGAAATCGCACTGGATGCCGAGCAAGAGGGTCAGATGAAACCAAAGAGGTCCCAGAGCCACCTCACTGACGACCCCGAGAGGCTCAGAACCGAGTCGACAAGATTCAAGGCGGCAGGCGGGCATGGCTTGCGCTGATTTCTGGGCGAGGTTCGATGCCCGATGAACGATGAACTTGGGACGGGGCGGCTTGGGGGGCACAATCGCTCGGACAATCAGGACGCCCTGGCCGCATAGGTGAGGCGCCGTGCTCGTCGAGCCACGATAGACACCGCCTTTGCTTCCAACGTCATTTCCCGACACTCTCGCACTACCTTGCCCACACTGGCCCCCCCCCTTGCGCCTCGTCCTCAGGCCGCCGAACGTAGTCCTCGAAAATAGCCTCCCCTACTGACCTGGCCGACCGTGAACCAGCTGTGCTGCCTGAGCTCCTACAGCTCGCTGTGCCATCAACGCCTGGGCTCGAGACTGTCTCCCGGGGCCTCCACGAGCCCTGCGTGCTTCTGGCATCGGGTTCTGATTGTCGCCCCAATGGCCCCGATCAGCCCACTGCCCACTACATCCCTGTGTGCCACCAACGTCGGTTACACCATCCTTGCTGGCCCATCGACCCTCGAATTGTAACCGGCTGATGGGGGAAGATGGCCTTTCCTGCGAAATTTTTAAAGTTCGGGTTTGGGTTCGGGCAAAGGGACAATCAAACGTTCGAGTTCGAACCCCCCAAGAACCCAAAGTTCGAAACAAGCTCAAGACGGCCCCCTGGCACAACGACACTTTCTCCAAACAGCACCCAAACTTGTCGGAAACTATTGAACTTGTTTTTAACATGTTCGAGATGCTATAACTTATTGTTTGAACGTTGTTGACCTTGTTTTGATTATTTGAACTTGTGATGTGTTGAACTGTTCGAACTCGTGTTCGAACTTTTCCTCGCCGCCGAGCGCTATCTGAACTGTTTCCGAACTTGTTTCTCGCCGCCGAACTGTCGTCCGAATTTGTTTCTTGCCGCCGAACTGTTTCCGAGCTCTTTCCCGACTTCAGGAGTCCAGTAACGTTGAACTTGAACTTTTTAAAGACATTGGCCTTAAACTTTTTCTGAACCTATGATATTAAAACACAAGGACCGTTCGCGCCCCCTCGGCCTGTTACAAACATCGAACCACCTGCGCCCCCGACAGTAGTTTCCGACACTAGCTCCGCACGTGGTGTCCACGCGTCGGTGCCGTTCCTTGCCTCTCTGCTCTCCCCGATTCCCCATCTGATATCTCCCTCGCTGCCTCGTCCCGTTCGGTTGCCGCGGCGCGATGGCCATGGAGGAGGCCCTACCCAACGCTCCTGCTCTTCCAACTTTGCCTTGAACTTGTTGCCAAGCACTTGTCCCCCGCCAAAATTGATCGCGTCGTTGCCTTTGATGACCTTGGGGTCCTGACACGGATTCGCAGCCTGGACCATGGGCAAGTTCTGGTGAACACCAAGACAGCGCAATGCGCGTAACAGTCAGACTGGTTCAGACACTCTTGGTAAATATCGGCTCATCGACCGACTAGCCCTTTGGACGGGGGCACAACTATCAAGGATAATGAAACACGCGCATCTTGGGGCCTCTGCCATCGACCCCAAGTCAACAAACAATCAACGAAAGTTAAAGCCACCGCATGGCGTGGCATCCTCCAAATCCAGCCTCTACCAGGCGAACCTGGTCAGCTGCATCGATGCGCTCCATCTCAATTCAGTGTACTACAGCTTGTAGGTTGAATGATGCTTTAAACCGGATGGCGAGACAACTACCAAAAAGACAACATCCAAGAACGTGCAACAGTAACAGCTGCAACCGCTCATCCACACCGCCACTACCAACATCAACAGAAGTTCTAGCTACAACATTAACAACACCACTTCCTTCTCCTACCCACCCCTTTCCCGAGAAAAATGCAGCTGTCTCTCCCGCGGCTCGAAGCTCTGGCTGAGAATGTGGGGCTCGATCTCTTTCAGACCTCCAGCCCCCGCAATGGCTCATCGTGCAATCGATCGGCGGCGATCAACATAGGTTACCCATGACGCCGACAGCCAGAGCGGCGACCGCACGAACGAGGTCTGCAACACACACACACACACACACACCTTCGCCATGCACGAGGAAACTCACATCGTGGAAGTGCTTCGAACAACCCCTGAATCCTTGAACGGCCCAGCCTGCACCACACACGGCCCCTGCAATCCCCAGATGCACAATACGCGCATACAAGCTCTTCCTCTTTGCAGATCGAGACACGCAAGCAATTCCGCACACCGCGAAGGGATAGCCACTGCGAAAGGTCATCGCAAGGCCCATTGTATGGACACGCAAGACCTAAGAGACGCAGGACGTACATCCGCAGATCCTGTCGGCGTGTGTGAGGGGGGGGGGGCCCAGTGGATAATGTTCCATTCAAACCTCTGCCTCCCCCCTACGGCCACGTTGGGGTTCCAACCTCGACAGCCCAAGATGAATATACCCAGGCCGTGTTTCATGCAACCGCGAACGTCTGGAGTGATACTCAACGTGCCGCCTCCATCACAATCGCGGAGACGTCAGAGAGCAATATTGTATCATAAAGCTGGGCCTACTCATCTCGGGAAACGCATCGAGATCTTTCGACGGACGACTCGCAAGACTGACGCATTCCCCCTATTCACGGCCGTGGTTTTTGCCAGGGGCAACACGTTGGTACGGGCCTGGGTTTAGACAGCGAGACAACGATGAACCGCTCCCTGCGTGACCACTCATTTGGTCACGACGAACTCACCGAATTGATCTCACGATACGGTGGGGGCATTGGATAAGGAAACCTTCGATAAGGAATCCAGGGTAGCCAGTGGGAAGCCAATCGTGGACCGGCCATTGATATCATCGAAGCCCCCATTGGATAAGGAATCCTCCAGGGTCTGGGGCCTCCTGGGACTAATCCTTACCAAACGCCTCCACCGAACCCTACGTGCACCTTCACAACCACAAGCACGGTATATGGCAATAACTTGCTACCCGGACGCGCTGGTTTGTTAGACGTGCAGCCGGCATGTCTCTGCGGAAGGACGGCAGCACGAACGCGCCGAACAAAGCAAGCTTTTCGGGACCTGCTCGTCTCGGACGGAATGCAATGCCAGCAGGCGTTGGCCTTCAGAATCCAATGACGGACCCGACGCATCGACAGGCTGGGCAGGCTGGGTACCTCTCGGTCGGCTCAACATGCGGAGGAGGCAGGAGGCCCGAGATGCAGGGCAGAGGAGGCAGGACGGAGAAAGGAGAGGGGAGGGGGAGACGAGGGGGCGACGTAGGAGGGAGGAGGAGGCATAGGAGGAGGGGGGGGGTGACGAGGATGCGAACGAGGCCGAAGATGAGGACGAAGAGGAGGAGGGAGCAAGAGGACGAGGACGACGAGGACCGAGGAGGTGGGCGGGAAGAGTCCTCCTGCTCCTCCTGTTTCTTGCGTGGTGCGGTCGTTGAGCGCGATGCCCGTGAGGCCTGTCCTCCCCCTCTCCATCTTCCCTCCCCCTCCTGCTGCCGTACCCGTCCAAGGGGGAAAACCAGCGGCACAGCGGATTCCCCTAGACGACCGCGTTTGACATCTATCCCTGCAGGTCAGATGTCTGAGACACTGGCGTGAGGTCATAGCTTGAACGACATCTGCCCGCAGGCGTGTGGCTCGAAGGTGGCTTCAGACCCTCCGCCCCCGAGGCGACCCTGCGTCGGCTGCCCCGCCGCCTTGCAGGCAATCACCTCGGCGGCCAGCTTCCCGGACAGCACGGCACCCTCCATGCTGCCCAGGAACTTCTGGCTGGTCCAGTCGCCTGCAGCGCGCTTCTGCCCCTTATCCTCCTCATGGCCTTCCTCAATCACAAGCAACGTTCTGGCTGCAAGCCGTCTCATACCAAGGCGAGCAGGCGCCCGATAACTCAATTGACCTTGCCAAGGAGCTAGGCTACAGCTTAAACATACCAGTGGCCCCACTTAGTACTGGCCCCTCCTGCTGCCCGTCCTCAACTCTCCTCCTCGCTACTCCTTTATCTGCATCGCCCCCTTCTTCCTCATCGACCCCCTCCTCCTGCTGATGCTCCTCCTGCTCCCCCTTGTCTTTCTCATCCACGTCCTCCAACTCCCCTATCGCTATTCCGTGCTAACGTATACTCCTACTCCTTCACCTACACGGCCGATGGCCCCACGAACCAGAACCTTCCATCATACCCACAGAGATCAATAACATACCTACGTTTGTTCGTTGAGCCATGGACGTTTTGTCGTCAGCGTTGCAAAATGCCTGGCAGGAGTGGGACACTGAGAACTGAGAATTGAACTGAACTGAGAACTGAACTGCCACGTGGGCGCGGCACACATTGCTCGCTCGTCGACTTGTCGACAGCGGGGTCGTGTGCGAGTGGACAAACATGCAACTCTCGCCTAGGCATCCTTCGCCTGAAAATGGCGCTCCCGCCTCGGGGCGACCCGCGGCTTTTCCCTCGCCGAACCGTCGGAAGCGGGACCGCGCGCGAGCGCCTTCCGTCCGCTAGGTGGGAACGCCGCGTTCCAGTCCCAATGTAACTTTGTGCCGCCATGGAGCAGGAATGGGGGAAAAGCAAGGAACCAAGAAGACACGGTATGCACGGAACCAACGGAGCCAAATTGTGACAGAAGCATGCGTGGAAGAGGCATGCAGTGAGTTCTGCCCCGCCCTCCCTGCCCCCGCAGCTTCCCATGTAGGAGCAGCAAGCGACGTCAACAGAAGCTGTCGGCGATGAACGCAGACTTCTAGGATCGCCCCTCTCTCTGCGCGCGGAGCGCGCCAGAGGCCGCGCCGAAGGCGCCGCCAAGGAGAAACTGGCGCGGACCTTCAAACCATGATGGTCATGAGTCATGCCGTGTGCATTATTCGCACCACGGCGCTGGTCTACTGTCAAACCTGATCGTAAGGATGCGCGGTAAGGATGCAAACCAATTGGACGCTCGTGCTGGATCTTTTCTTCGAGCGCGGCGGGCCATCGAAAGTAGTCAAGGATGGACCAAAGTTGGGAAGGTCACCCATCCTTGCCATCGGTTTCGACTGCACCTGATCGACGCCGAAGCCTGCCTCGGATGGTCTGTGCCTTCCACATCCGCTCCGCTCCCCTCCAAAGGGCCTGGTATCGAAGGGAGGGCCCTTCTCGGAGGCCCGCTCTAGCCGACGACGACGACGACGACGCGGACTTCCGCCCAAAGCGTCCCGCGCACGAGGCCGCCGCTGGCTCCCCCCCCCGCGGGGTCCTGCGCCGAGGAGGCGAGAGAGGCCCCACAGCCCCCCCCCCCCCCCCCTGGAACGCGTCCCCGGCGGCGGGGCCCGCGCTCGGAGCGCCCCGCTCGGGGCGAAAGGTTTCGTTGGGGGGGGGGGGGGGGCAAAAGATCGCGAGCGGCGAGACTGTCCGTATCCTCACCCTCGCGGCCCGGACTCCAAGGCGCGATCCTGCGGACAGGCGGTCGCAGGGATGGGCTCCGCGGGGCGCACCCGCGAGGCCACGCCCCGCATCTGGGGGCCTCGCGGCCCAAGGGCCGGGCCCGTGAGGCCGCGGATACGGACAGGTGTTTCGCCCCCGAGTATACGGGGGGGCGAGGGGTCGTGCACCCCGCCAGCTCCTTTCGGGCCAGCGGTGGCAACGCAGGAGCCGCTCTGGGGACCCCCATTGAAGCCCCCCCTTTGCCTGCAGTCCTCGATCTCCCCCACGTTTTCTGCGGCAGCTGGTGGGAGCCTACCATGCAGTCTTGTTAGCTCTTGCGACTGGACGCTAGCCGACGCTAGATCGACGCAAGTCGACGCTGAGTCGGCTCCCTCTCATCGAACACCAGACGCTAGCGCACGCTAATGCAGTCCAAAGGCGGAACTCCTAGGACATACAAGGCCCCATGCTGAACTACCGAACCCCGCGTTTGTTGCCGCTCCGCTGCCCGTCCGCCCCCCGATCGGTGCCTGAGAGCGTGAAGTTCTTGATGGGCGTCTCCTGCGAAGGCCGGTACTTGTTCCTCCAGGGGCGCGTCCGGGCGCTCGGCAACAGAGGCGCGGCGCCCGGCGTCGGACCGGGGGCGCTGGAGAAGGAGGCGCGCGCGGGGAGAGGGCCAACGGCCCCAGACCGCCTCGAGTCATGAACAAACCTGGGCCTCGGGTTTTTCGCCACGGTCAACCCGTATAGCAAGGAGGCCCGATGAGGATGCAAGGGCCTTGGAAGGCCACGCCGACGCTCTGCGGGCGGGGCGCGGCTGGCGAAAGCGGCCAAGGATGGGCCGAAGGGGAAGGATGCAAGGGCAACCTTGGAAAAGCGCTGATACTTCCTATGCGGGTTGACTGTCTTCTCTATCTCTGAGGGCCCTCAACGGGCCTCGGGGCCGTTAAAAAACGACTCGGGGTGAAAACCCGTCCTGGGGAATGGGTCGAGACCTCTGGGGGTCGACCTTCTGAAAAAATGTAGACGTCGGGGGTCTGGGACGTGAGATTTCCAACCTAAGCCATACATACCCCCGCCCATTCTTCAGCGAGCATGCTTAGGAGAATCGTGAAATCCGCTGCCCTTTGGGAAGGGCTATCACACTAGCGCGCTTCACGGATCAACGAGAACAACGAGGCACGCGCACTGCAAGTCGTAGAACGGCGCTGGGACCAATGCAATGGCAATCTAAGCAGTCGCAGCTAGGACCAGGCAGCGCGACCAACAAAATGATACCAATACTCCGAGGAGGAGGGAGGAGACCGAGAGACCGAGGAGCATCAACGAGATACCCGTGCGTGCGTGACTGGCATTACCTTGGCCCAGTGTCGATCCTGAGGATTATTTCGGTCTTCGAAAAGGGCATCCCCAAAATTGCCCAGGGCCTCGGGCTGGTCGATCGTTGGGATAAGAAGGTGACCTCGAGGCTGGTAAAGAGAGACGTTCCATCGGGCAGTCCGCCACCCCGCCCGCGTGCCCACCCACTGCTTGTGGTGCACGCAAGGGAAATTGGCGGAGGACGGGTGGGCGGGTGGCTGCAGAGGGCACGCGGGCCTCGCCGATGCCCGTCTGCCTGCCCTCTGGAGTGCCCTCCTTCACAACTCCGATCACTTCTAGAAGGCCCCTGCCTTGTAAGAAGGCCGCCTCAAACCCAGTGCCCTTGATGGGACGCAATGGTTGATGTGTGTGTGTGTGTGTGTGTGTTGAGTGTGCTCATGAAGGTTGAGCACTCCATTGTTCGCTAAAGTAGCCCCAATCCCTGCGAAACAGCAGCGATGCTCCCAGTCGCATCGGGCCCAACATGCTTCCACTTCTTGGGCCAGGCCCCTGCGCGTTTGCTCCCACTGCTAGCCCTCCTTCGTCCTTCACTGGCCACGCAAGAAATCTTGCAGACCGCTCCAAGCCCCCCGCAAATACCCCCCCCCCAGCCAAACCCCTAATGGAATTATAAAAACATGGCGGAGCGGGAGAAGAGAAACCACCAACATGATAGACGAGATGACTCGGCAAAGCGGAAGTGGGTCACATACGTTGGTGGCTGTGATGAACCCTTCAAGCCGCCCTCTTTCTCCGAAGTGGTAATCAGTGCTTTGATTGTCGTTCATTTCTGCGTCAGATGGCGGTTGGTATCTACGTTTAGCGTGAAATTCGATAAATCCTTCAATAGATGTGCATCAGTTTCAACTCAAGGATGAGCATTATGTGTCGCGTGCTATGTGTGCAATGATTTCATATATGTGCATCAGTGTCAACAGCTGGTTGACCACCGCGCGCGCCCGTGCTGTAATCATCTGTATCAACTGATGGTTGACAGTCGTGCGCTTAACGGTATCCTATTTGGTACTCGGCGGACAAAGCAATGAAACGTCAGCATCGACGTTGTCCTCGTCATCGTGACATGGGGGACCACGAAGCCATGGGCAAAATCCGCCGATCCAGCGTGTGAGTGTAAAGGGGAGGGGAGGGGGTGCCCAGGGTGGCTGTGCCGGGGTAGGGGGAAGGAAGGGGGGGGGTATCTGGTGGCGTGGGGGGGGGAGGGGGGGGGCCGGTCCCCCGTCCGCTTGTGGACAGGGGGACTTGGGGGAAGAGGGGCGGGGGTCCGGTGGCCGGGTGGCTCTGCCGGGGTAGGGGGGGGGGTCCCGGCGGCGTCTCCTACTATTACTACTACTACTACTACTACTACTACTACTACTACTACTACTACTACTACTACTACTACTACTACTACTACTACAACTACTACTACTACTACTATACTACTACTACTACTACTACTACTACTACTACTACTACTACTACTACTAACTACTACTACTACTACTACTACTACTACTACTACTACTACTACGCCGAGGACGACTCTACTACTACTGCTGCTGCTACTACTACTACTACTACTGCTGCTGCTGCTGCTGCTGCTACTACTACTACTACTACTACTACTACTACTACTACACTAACACTACTACTACTACTACTACTACTACTACTACTACTACCACTACTACTACTACTACTACTATTACTACTACTACTACTACTACTTACTACTACTACTACTACTACTACTACTACTACTACTACTACTATACTACTACTACTACTACTACTGCTACTGCTACTACTACTACTACTACTACCAGTACTAGTACTACTACTACTACTACTACTACTACTACTACTACTACTACTACGACTACTACTACTAGCACTACTACTACTACTACTACTACTGCTGCTGCTGCTGCTGCTACTACTTCTACTACTACTACTACTCCTACTACTACTACTACACTACTACTACTACTACTACGACTACGACTACTACGACGACTACTACTACTACTACTACTACTACTACCACTACTACTACTACGACGACGACGACGGCGACGACGACGACGACGACGACGACGACGACTACTACTACTACTACTACTACTACTAGTGATACGACGACGTCGACGACGACTACTACTACTACCTCTACCTCTACAGCTACTGCTAGTATTGCTACTTCTACTGCCACTGCTCTGACGATATTATGGCTACTACTACTACTACGACTGCGACTGCGACTGCGACTACGACTACGACTACGACTACGACTTCTTCTTCTACTACTACTACTACTACGACTACTACGACTACTGCGACTACTACTACTACTACTACTACTACTACTACGACTACTTTCACGATTACTACTACTACTACTACTACTACTACTACTACAACTACTAGTACAACTACTACAACTACTACTACTACTACTACTACTACTACTGCTGCTGCTGCTGCTGCTACTACTACTACTACTACTACTACTACTACTACTACTACTACTACTACTACTACTAACTACTACTACTACTACTACTACTACTACTACTACTACTACTACTACTACTACTACTACTACTACTACTACTACTACTACTACTACTACTACTACTACTACTACTACTACTACTACTACTACTACTACTACTACTACTACTACTACTACTACTACTACTACTACTACTACTACTACTACTACTACTACTACTACTACTACTACTACTACTACTACTACTACTACTACTACTACTACTACTACTACTACTACTACTACTACTACTAGTACAACTACGATGGATGATATGACAACTCGTAATACAAGTGTTACTAGTAGTACTACAGATACTAGAACGGACTACTATTACGAATGCTAGCACTCTTACCCACATCAATAATTTGACTAATGCTGATTATTACATCCATTGTCCCGCACAGGATGCCACTCGGAGACAACGTCTGGACTCATGGAACGAATATGTCCTCCCACTCGCCCTCAACAATGGCCAATGGGGGCCAACGTCAGCCGGCCGATTCCAGATCTGGCGGCGCACCTATTCGTTCGCTGTGTGGAGAAGAAGTAGAAGCATATTCAGGATCCTTGCAGACAAGCTGGTGAGGGCCAAAAAACAAAAACAGTTGTGAAGGGGGTCATCGGAGGCTTCCAGGGATTTTAGAATCGGGCGTTATAGTGATTCTGTGGGCAAGGAGGGGGGGGGGGGTAGCAGGAATTCGCGATACACAGGCCCCAAACAAAAGGTATCGGCCTCCCGATGGATTCGCCTACTGAGCCCACCGCTACCAAAGCACTCCGAAGGCTCCAAGAAAGTGCACAGACGACCAACTAAAACACCCGAATCCATATTATCGCGGCGAAGCAACCTAACAGCGATGTGTATAAGCATATCTGGAAGCATTCCCCTTAAGATTCAGGTGAGAATCCAGTTGAAGAATTCTGCTGTTCTCGCAGTCGCAGTCGCATTCGCAATGACAGTCGCAGTGGCAACGGCCTTAGGATCCAATGGAATCCTAAGGATTCCTAGGGATTCCTAAGGCATCCTTAGGCATCCTTAGGAATCCATAGGAATCCTTAGGAAACCTTAGGAATCCTGATTCCTAGGGATTCCCATGGATTCCTAAGGATTCCCAGGGAATCCTAAGGGTTCCGAAGGATTCCCCTGCCTCGGCCTCTCAGCCTCAGCCTGCCTCAGCCTCAGCCTGCCTCAGCCTCAGCCTCAGCCTGTCTCAGCCTCAGCCTGCCTCAGCATCAGCCTCAGCCTCAGCCTCAGCCTGCCTCGGCTTGCCTCAGCCTCAGCCTCAGCCTGCCTCAGCCTCAGCCTCAGCCTGCCTCAGCCGCAGCTTGCCTCAGCCTCAGCCACAGCCTCCGCCTCAGCCTGCCTCAGCTTCAGCCTCAGCCTCAGCCTGCCTCGGCTTGCCTCAGCCTCAGCATCAGCCTGCCTCAGCCTCAGCGTCAGCCTCAGCCTGCCTCAGCCTCAGCAGCGCCTCAGCCTCAGCCTCAGCCTCAGCCTCAGCCTCAGCCTCAGTCTCGCCTGCCTCAGCCTCAGCCTCAGCCTCAGCCTGCCTCAGCCTCAGCCTGCCTCAGCCTCAGCCTCAGCCTCAGCCTCAGCCTGCCTCAGCCTCATCAGCCTGCCTCAGCCTCAGCCTCAGCCTGCCTCAGCCTCAGCCTCAGCCTCAGCCTCAGCCTCAGTCTGCCTTCAGCCTCGGCCTCAGCCTCAGCCTGCCTCAGCCTCAGCCTGCCAGCCTCAGCCTCAGCCTCAGCCTCAGCCTCAGCCTCAGCCTCAGCCTGCCTCAGCCTCAGCCTCAGCCTCTCAGCCTCAGCCTCAGCCTCAGCCTGCGGCAGCCTCAGCCTCAGCTCAGCCTGCCTCAGCGTCAGCCTCAGCCTCAGCCTCAGCCTCAGCCTCAGCCTCAGCCTCAGCCTCAGCCTCAGCCTCATCAGCCTCAGCCTGCCTCGGCTTGCCTCGGCCTCAGCCTCAGCCTGCCTCGGCCTCAGCCTCAGCCCTCAGCCTCGGCCTCAGCCTGCCTCAGCCTCAGCCTCATCAGCCTCAGCCTCAGCCTGCCTCAGCCGCAGCTTGCCTCAGCCTCAGCCTCAGCGTCAGCCTCAGCCTGCCTCAGCTTCAGCCTCAGCCTCAGCCTGCCTCGGCTTGCCTCAGCCTCAGCATCAGCCTGCCTCAGCCTCGGCGTCAGCCTCTCAGCCTCAGCCTGCCTCAGCCTCAGCGTCAGCCTCTCAGCCTCAGTCTGCCTCAGCCTCAGCCTCAGCCTGCCTCAGCCGCAGCTTGCCTCAGCATCAGCCACAGCCACAGCCTCAGCCTCAGCCTCAGCCTGCCTCAGCTTCAGCCTCAGCCTCAGCCTGCCTCGACTTGCCTCAGCCTCAGCTTCAGCCTGCCTCGGCCTCAGCCTCAGCGTCAGCCTCTCAGCCTCAGCCTGCCTCAGCCTCAGCGTCAGCCTGCCTCAGCCGCAGCTTGCCTCAGCCTCAGCCACTGCCTCAGCCTCAGCCTCAGCCTGCCTCAGCATCAGCCTCAGCCTCAGCCTCAGCCTGCCTCGGCTTGCCTCAGCCTCAGCCTCAGCCTGCCTCGGCCTCAGCCTCAGCCTCAGCCTGCCTCAGCCTCAGCGTCAGCCTCTCAGCCTCAGCCTGCATCAGCCTCAGCCTCAGCCTCAGCCTGCCTCAGCCTCAGTCTCAGCCTGCCTCAGCCTCAGCCTGCCTCAGCCTCCTGAGCCTGCCTCGGCCTCAGCCTCAGCCTGCCTCAGCCTCAGCCTCATCAGCCTCAGCCTCAGCCTGTCTCAGCCTCAGCCTGCCTCAGCATCAGCCTCAGCCTGCCTCGGCTTGCCTCGGCCTCAGCCTCAGCCTGCCTCGGTCTCAGCCTCAGCTTGCCTCAGCCTCAGTCTCAGCCTGCCTCAGCCTCAGCCTCATCAGCCTCAGCCTCAGCCTGCCTCAGCCGCAGCTTGCCTCAGCCTCAGCCTCAGCCTCAGCCTCAGCCTGAGCCTGCCTCGGCTTCAGCCTCAGCCTAAGCCGGCCTCGGCTTGCCTCAGCCTCAGCATCAGCCTGCCTCAGCCTCAGCGTCAGCCTCTCAGCCTCAGCCTGCCTCAGCCTCAGCGTCAGCCTCTCAGCCTCAGTCTGCCTCAGCCTCAGCCTCAGCCTGCCTCAGCCTCAGTCTCAGCCTGCCTCAGCGTCAGCCTGCCTCAGCCTCAACTTCAGCCTGCCTCGGCCTCAGCCTGCGTCAGCCTCAGCCTCAGCCTGCCTCAGCCTCAGCCTCAGCCTGCCTCGGCGTGCCTCAGCCTCAGCCTCAGCCTGCCTCGGCCTCAGCCTGCCTCGGGGCTCAGCCTGCCTCAGCTCGGACATCAACATATGTCACAGGGCTAGTGTTCTGGGAGCACGAAGATTACAAAGTGGCCCACAATTGGCTCCGGGCAATCAAAATATGGTACAATAATGGTGTGCCGGGAACACGAAGAACACGAAGTGGCCTACAGTTGGCCCTGGGCATTCAAAATGTGGCCTGGGAATGGTGCTCTGGGATCACGAAGAACACGAAGTGGCCTACAGTTGGCTCCGGGCATTCAAAATGTGGCCTGGGAATGGTGTTCTGGGAACAGGAAGAACACGAAGTGGCCCACGGTTGGCTCCGGGCATTCAAAATGCGGCCTGGGAATGGTGTTCTGGGAACACGAAGAACACGAAGTGGCGTACAGTTGGCTCTGGGCATTCAAAATGTGGCCTGGGAATTGTGTTCTGGGAACACGAAGAACACGAAATGGCCTACAGTTGGCTCCGGGCATTCAAATTCTGGCCTGGGAATGGTGTTCTGGGAACACGAAGAACACGAAATGGCCTACAGTTGGCTCCGGGCAATCAAAATGTGGCCTGGGAATGGTGTTCTGGGAACACGAAAAACACAAAGTGGCCTACAGCTGGGTCTGGGCATTCAAAATGTGGCATTGGAATGGTGTTGTTGGAATGGATTCATTAGAATTCCTAAAATTTATTAAGGATTCCTAAGGATTCCTGGGGCTGCACTTTTGTCTGGTTCCTTGTCCGGATCCCGCCCAGACCCCCTGGGGCGTCAAGATGCTCTCTTTTGATCCCACTAGAAACCTATCAGCACAAGCTGTTAGGTAATAGTACATTCGAAAACCAAAAGCCGGTCACTGGAAGCGGCCCCAAGAGCTGATAAGTCATCCGAAGTCCTCCGAACGCCTTCGGACAGGAAGCGTGCCCCTGCAGGTCTCCAAACCAAGACCCCCGACGTCATGTTATTGTTGTTTTCGAAGTGTCGACCCCAAGAGGTCTCCACCCATTCCCCGAGACCAGCTTTTCATCCCGAGTCGTATTTTGATGGCCCCGAGGCCCAGTAAGGGCCCACGGAAACCGAAAATTATGAGAAACCACCCGTCGAGATTTTTTCATGACCCGATGGGGGTCTGAGGCTATCGCACGGGAAGAAACAAGAAACACAACAAACGCTTTCCTTCGATCGTGCCGATCGCAAGGCTGGGATCTCCTCCTGGAGCTCCAGGCGCCAGGAAAGGGGGCAGGGCAGAAGCGGCAAGGCCACGGCCGAGAGTATGGGGAAACAGAAACCCTCGGCCGTGATCTTGTCACCACTCGAGGGGGTC
Source organism: Prorocentrum cordatum (assembly GCA_963575745.1). Taxonomy (NCBI): domain Eukaryota; class Dinophyceae; order Prorocentrales; family Prorocentraceae; genus Prorocentrum; species Prorocentrum cordatum. Next base: position 690,531 of record CAUYUJ010001669.1, read on the forward strand.
CGGGAGCGGCTGCCACGAGAGCACCCCGAAGGCCCCCGAGGGCCTCCGAAGACGGGCAGGCAGCGGGGCCTCTCGGCCCCAGGCGGGCCCCGAGGGTTATGATTTTCCCAACCTCGTCTAGCCTTGGCCACCAGAAAGAATTTCGAGCGCCAAGATAGTACCGAAACTGGAATGGTTTCACGTGTCGGGCCCTGGGAGGCGGTACTCGTTCGACACCTCGCTTGCGTGTCGGGTAGACGCTGCTTCGATACTTTGCTGGGTGCTCGGGCGCCTGGTGGTTTTGGGTCATAACTCGGCTCTCCCGCGGCCGGTCGGGACGATCACGGAACTCTGCGTCCCTCAATAATTCTGGGTCCCCGGACTACAGGTACCCCCCGGACTACAGGTACCCCCTCCCCGAACTACAAATACCCCTCTCCCGGACTGCAGGTACCCCCCCACCACTGCAGGTACACCCCCGGACTACAGGTACCCCCCCCGACTACAGGTACCCCCACAGGACTACATCCACGCGTGCGTTGACGCGTGAACACGCGGTCCCCCCAGACTGCAGGTACGCCCCCCCTGGACTACAGGTACCCTTCCCCAGGACTACAGGTACCCCACCCTGAACTACTGGTCCCCCCCGGACTACAGGTACCCCTGTACACCCTCCCCGGACTACAGGTACCCCCAGAACTATATTGAGGGGCACAGCGTACCTCCGAACGCCCTCGGCGAGGCTGGAAAGCATCCCGAGGCTAAACAACAGCTGAGAGCACACGAGAGCGACTGCAAACCTCGAAACTCCGAGCCTGGTAAGGACTGCCCCCCCGAGCACCTCGGCGCTGCCGCAGGGCGGCCCGCTCCTGCCCGGGATCGCGGCGTAGACGCTGCGGGGCACCTTGACCACGGCGTGCTTGCGCAGCTTGGCGCCTGCGCGCCGCCACTCCCTCCTTTTTGTCGTCACTGTCGTCTTCGTCTTCGTCGTCGTCGTCGTCGTAGTCGTCGTCGTCGTCGTCGTGGTCGCCTCCGCCGCTTCTGTGCCACTCCTCCTGAGTCGCTGTCTGACGGCCCCGAGGCCTGGTGAGGGCCCCCAGGGGCGGAAAACAATAGAAAAAGCCGCCCGACGCGATTTTGTTGTGCCTCGAGGTGGTATGGGACCCAGGTTGGCGACGCGCACAAGGGGGGTAAGGGGGAGGGGTGAAGGCTTCTTAGAAGCAGGCTGCTTCTTAGAAAGCGCCGGCCATACATCTACTGATGAGGCCCGCGCCTGCTAAGGAGCAGGGGTGTTTCTGCAGTCAGCCTGTATCATAGGGATGCACGATCAGGATGCAAGGGCCTTGGAAGGCCACGTCGACACTTTGCGAGTGGGGCGCGGCCAGCGACAGCGGCCAAGGATGGGCCGAAGAGGCTAGGATGCAAGTTGCCCATCCTTCCTATGCAGGTTGACTGTGAGAAGCCTTCTCCCCATCCACACTTACACGATATGAATACTACTCTCCTCTCTTCCCTGATGACGTCCGGAAGATGTTCAGTCCCCCTCCGCGTACTCTTTTTCTGCACACAGGATTCCCAGGAGCTCGGATTTCGCTTGGGTTTTTGTTTAGAGATGTTGCTACCGCTGGAGCGCTGGCCTCATTTTCGGGCTTCCACTCGTTCCGAGTCGTACTCCCGCTGCAACGCTGGCATCACTTCCGCGCATCCGCTCGTTCCGAATCGTGCTCCCGCTGCAACGCTGGCCTCATTTCCGCGCATCCCCTCGTTCCGAATCGTGCACCCGCTGCAGCGCTGGCGTCATCATTACCAGTGCTTTGCCACGGCATGCAATGCAATGCAATGCTGTGGTGTTCCGCTGTGCGATGCCATGCCTTCAGCTGCAATGCTAGGATATGCAATGCTTGACTACGCAGTGCCACGCCATGCTATGCCATGCTACGCTTTGATCTTCAACGCAATGCTATGCCATGTTCTAATTTTTGCATTGCCACACTTTGTGATGCAATCCTTCACTACGCAACGCCACGGCCACGCCATGCTGTGACATACTACGCTCTGCCGTGCTCTTCTACGCCCTGCTATGCCGTGCTCTACGATGCATCGCGCACCCTCTCGGGATCATGTCCCTGCTCGACATCCGACTGTGCGCATAGGGAGGAGATCTACGCCGTGGTGAGGGATGGGAGGGAGGGGTGGGACGTCAGACATGACGCGAGCGCACCTCTAGCCTGCCCCCTCCCCCCCCCCCCTGCGCGTGGCCGCCTCGGGGCACGAGCCACGGAGGCTCCTCCTGGTGGCGCTCCAAAACGCCCCGAGGAGCGCGGAGGGCCCCCCGGGGGCGAGCGGAGAGCGGGGCGGGGCGAGCCAGCGGGGGCCAGGGCGAGCCGCCGCCCCCACCCTGGGCCCCCCGGGGAGGGGGGGGGGGGTCCCGAAGCCCCCGCCCCCTCGGGTCCTCAAAAGCACGCCCCGGGAGGCTTCGCGTCATCTCCGGCCGCTCGGGGACACTGCAGGGCCTCGGGGCCGTCGAAAAAAAAACGACTCGGGAGGAAGAGCCCGTCCCAGGGGGAGGGGTCGAGGCCTCTGGGGGTCGACGTCACGAACAGTTCACAGCTGTCCGGGGTCTGGGTTGGGGGTCCCGAGACCGTGCGGCGACGGACCTTGCGGTGACCTCGAGTTGCTCCAAGGGCCTCACCGCACGGTCCGTCACCGCAGGGTCTTGGAGACCGCAGTCGCCCGAAGATCCTCAGAGACCGACACAAGTCCCGAGACCGTGCGGTCACCCCGATGTCCCAATGACTCACCACACGGTGTGGTCACTGCACCACTTGGAGATCCCAGGTCCCAGAGCCTCTCTCTCTCTCTCTCTCTCCTCTGCCCACCCCTCCGAGCGCAGCCACACACATATTTGTATACATATATATATACACACATTATTAAGGAGGACTGCCCAGATAGCTAGAACAAGGGCGGAGTACTCAGGGCCCCCCAAGAGCCCGAACCCCTCAAGAGCCGCACCAAACCAGATCCCGAAGGGAGTCAAAATCCCTAGAGTCCACGGGCGCCCCTTGGACTCTTGAAAGGGATGGGGGGCTCCAGCCGAGGGCCCCGTGGTGAGGTTCTCTCCTCTGTCCGCCCTGCTTCCCCATCCCTCCCTCACCCCTTCCCCCCCTGCTCGCCCATCTCGCCCCATCACCCTCCCATCGCCCCTCCCCCTCCACCGCCCCTCGCCCATCCACCCTGCCTCCTCCTCCTCCTCCTCCTCCTCTCGCCCTTCCCCCTCTCCTCCCCCCTCCTTCTGCTCCTGCTCCTGCGCGTGCTCCTCCGACGCCGGCGGCACACGACGAGGACGACGACGCCAGCGGGGCGGCGAGCTCCTCCTCCTGGCAGGTGCGAGCCGATCTCGGTGGGGAAGAGCCGCTCCAGCTCCGTCATGGTCGCCTCGACGATCTCCTGCGGCAACCGCCACCGCCAGGGGCGAAGGCGAGGCAATCGGGGATCGAACTTCCATGGGAGGAGGATCGAGGAAGCCACCGCGCATCGAGTCCTTCATGGCCGCCTCGACGATCTCCTGCCATTGTCAAAGGGCGAAGGCGACGAGACAACTACATCGGCATAAACCTGCGGAGGTCAGCGCGGATCCCTGGGTTCGGCACCTGCCCCCCCCCCCCCACCCTGGCGGCGCCACTGGCGACGCCGCTGGCGCGCTCCGCGCGCCAGACTGCAGCGGACCCAAGTTAGGGGGCCACGCCTGGAGGAAAGTCTTCGTCAGCATGATTAAAAGCCAAGCCCGCTTAAAAAAAAACACTGAGCCGAAGTAATCTGGATAAAACCTGGGATTAAACCAATCTGAAAGAAATTGAACCTGATCGGACAAGATCAAGCCAGATTAAACGGGATTGAACCTGATTAAATCAATTTCCGACCACGGATGTACCAGCGTCGAGTCGAAATTTAACCGCCCAAGAATTACATCATAGCACCAGTAACCCGTCCAGACCTTTAAAAATCCATGTCTAGGCAGTTTGCGATCATTCTGCATATCGCCAAGGGGGAAGGGGAGGAGAGGCCGTTCAGGATCCAGCTTCTCGTCTGGGCTGTTTGCCTTTTCTGGACCCCTCTGGAGACCTCCAGGTGCCTCTGGGAGAAATGGAGGCCGCACGTCATGGGGCCGGAGAGGGTGCGGCCAGAGGATCGCGACGCACCGCCGATGCATCGGCGATGCAGCGCAACTTCGATGGCCAGGAGAAGTCGAATAGATCTTCCGCTGGCAAAGCCATTCGCCGCTTGACAGTGCATCTGGTTATACACATGTAGAACGACATAACATATTGTATATATATATATATATATATATGTGTATACAAGGCTGCGCTGGCGCTTCTTGGCATGCACCTTGGTCCTTCCATGTCTGCCTCGATGGCGGAACGATCTTGAGAGGTAACTGCGTAAAGAACAACGATATATCCCTGTTGCCAGTGTTGCCGTCGTTGGAATATGGTGTTCCTTCTGCTACCCTCTGAGTTTCTCTTCGTTCTCGCCTTACCCTGCGAAGCCTTTCCCTCCTCAGATTTTGTTGCGTCGGTCTCTCCTTGGATTGGGGGCCTCACGAATACTTGATTCGTGGCTTGTTGGGGGCTTATGGAAGCCTCCTCGGCGATTTCTGGGGGCCTTTGGGGGCTTCCACGGTCTTCCTCAACGACCAGGCTACGATTTGGAATGCTTCAAGCGGTCCTGTTGTAACGTTTTGGGGCTGTCTTAGAGTGTCTGCAGGCCCTTTCTGGCTTGCTCTGGGGAGGCGTTCGGGGCCTCGTTGGAGGTCTCGGACGCCTGGGAGACCCCAAAAACGAGAATCCAAAACTCACACGGAAACCACAGGATGTCAATGGTTGCTGCACTCGGAGAGGCCTCCTGGCGAGTGCTCGCTGGGCCTGCTTCTGGCGCCTGGTCGGTGTCTGGTGCCGGTGCCGATTGGAGCTCTCGCGGGGCTGGCCGTGTAGCCACCCTGCTGACCGCTTTGGGCCCGCTGGCTAGGCCCAGCAAGGACATTTAGGAGGCCCGGAAAGCCCATGGATCCCTTCGCACGGCCCGGGGGACGAGGGATCCAGGAGCGCCGATTGTTTTGTTGGCGTGGTCCGGGAAATCAAAATATAAGAATAAGTGTGGTGTGCGTTCCTAGCCCCCTACACACCCAGGACACGCCTGCAAAGAGACCCTCCAAACGCAACGCACATTGCCTCAATTTGAAATATGTTGTATGGTTTTAGGGGTGATCGGTTATTCGGTCTCCCGAGCTTCCGAGACCGCCCAAGAGGCAACCAAAGTCGCATCGGAAGTCCAAGAGAACCCCCACACTGCCCAACAAGGCCCCAAGACGGCCCGCAAGGAGCTCTGGCAGCCTCGGCGGCCTCCGTGCGGCTGGCCCTCCTCCTCCTCCTCGTCTTCCTCCTCCTGCTCCTCCTCCTCTTCCCGGAGGGGCAGCGCATGGGTTGCGTGCTGCGCCAGTCGGCTCCTGGGACTTCCCGCTGTGCGCTCTTCCGCCTTTCAAATTCTACGACAACCACGTCTTCAAGGCGGGGCGCCTGTGAGTGGGCCGTCGGGGGCCCTTCAGTTCACTCGATGGGGAGGGGCAGCTTGCGTTGTCGCGACGGGAACGGCGGGGGTAAAGCTCTGCTCAGGATCAAATTCGGTATTGTAATTGTGATACGGGTATGTGTGTCCCAAAACCGCCACCGTGTCCTTGAGGCACGAGTTGGAGTGTCCTCAGGTCCTTGCCCTAATCCCTGAAGCCTCAGCCCTCAACCCTGACGATTCTGCAAGGGGCCCGGATCCTAAGTTCACAAATCTTCTCAGGCTTTCCGCGGCGTCTCGCGTGACTTTTTCGGCCCCAAGACGCCCAAGAAGCCTCCGAGACCGCCCCCAAGACTGCCCCAAGATGGCTCAAGAGGCCCCCAAGAGGGCACCAAGATGGCCCAACAAGGCCCCAAGACTGTCCAAGAGGGCCCCAAACGGCCCTCAAAGGGGCCCAAGAGGGGGAACACGAACGGAAAATCCGAGCCGTCCGCCCCAAGATGTCCCCGGGAAGCCCCAAGAGGCCTCCGAGAGGCCCAACGAGGCCCCCAAGAGACCCCCGAGAGTCCCTCAAGACGCTCCAAGAGGCCCCAACACAGCCCCCTGGAGGCTTCAGAATGGTCCCCAAGAGGCTCCCCAGAAGCTTCCCGCGACATCCCTACGAACATCCTAGAAGCCTATGACCCACAACCCAGGCGCCTTCGCGGGATTGGCCGAACGCCATAAAACACTCGATATTTGGGACCTCCCAAATTTGGGGAGGTCCTTCAGGCAGTTGGTAACTGTAACCTCCTCCTGGGTGACTGGGTTACTCGGCAGACAGTGTTCCGTACAAGCACAGCACACTGTTAAAGGAAAATCGTACAGGCCTCGTCACCTTCCTGAGAAGACGGCCCTGGGGTTGGAGAGCTGGGAAATCGTTATAACTAGGTCCGTTGCAGCCAGGGGTCCCCTCTTAAGCTGTAACTTCCTCCTCCTCCTCCTCGAACTCATTCGCTTTACTCTTCGCCGTAACGCCCGTGACAAGCCCAGCTCCCCCTCCTCCCCCCCCTTCCACCCCCCATCCCTGGTCACGTCACGATTCGCGCCAGCGCTGCCTGGGAAGGCGGCCATTCCAAAATGTTCCCAGACGGCGCCGGCGCGAATTGATTGCGACAGGCCCCTTCTCCCCCTCCCCCGCCTGGCCACGCCCGTTTACGCCAGGAGATAAGAACGCGCTCTCCCTCCTCTGCTAGTCATCGGCCAGCGGTGCCTCCCAACGGGGTTGCTGAAGACTCCCTCTCCGAGGCGAGTAGCATAGATCTGGCACGTTTCAATAGTAGCCGCGTTGTCGGGCATGCCATGGATCTCATATTGGGTCGTAAGTGTCCCGTTACTTCTAAGCACCGAGGAAACCAGCGGTATCGGTTTGTTCGAGTACGCTGGAGGCTTCTAGGTCCTCTTCCCACCCCTGGGGCTATCCGAAAGGCTACCTCGGTCATGGATTGATCGAAACGCAGCGAAATCATCGAGTCGACGGGTAGAGCAGCCCTCCGTAGAGGAGGGAGTCATTCGATCGATGCTGGGAGCAGACATCGGCGCGCATCATCGAAACGACGGAACCGAATATAGCCTCCCTCTCATAACGGCCACTTCCCCCATCCTGAAGCAAAACGGGCCCGAAACGGCTGCGATGTGTTTCCCGCGCAGAGGCGTGCCCCAAACATGAGGGCGTACGACGTGCTGGATAGGAACACGCTGTGCTGCTGGGGACGGGGCGGGCCGGGCCGCCCCTGTCGTGACGTCTGCCCCTGCTGGTGTCCGTCGCGAGTCGCGCCCCTTTTGGGGGAACGTGGCGTGCCCGCCACGACGTGCGGGATGGCATGACTGGGCCGCGCGGGTAATCAGCATGAGGGGGGGAATGACGAAGGCCGCAAGGTCCAGTTTAGCATTCTGAGGCCGCTGGGTGTGCCCAGAGGCCCCAAGGGCCCTTGTTTACTTCATCCCTTCTCTCCAGTTCAGTGCCCTCGCGCACAAAAAAAACAGCCGACTGATTGTCAGGTCGGCGAGGCCTGCTGGGGAGATTTGAAGGTGTATGAAGTCAAACATGATGCGAGGAGGGGGCGGGACAGGTGGGGCCGTCAAGTGCGGGTGACCCTCCGAACCGCAGGCGAGTCAGTCCTCGTCAGACTTGGCGATCCAGTTGACACTTCCACCAGCGAGGGGCGAGCACGGCGCGAAGACGAGCTCCAGCATCGACTTGTCTTCGTCGTAATACTCCTGCGGAGGACTCGGAGGAAGCACGAGCCTCGGACAAGGGCCAGTCGGGAGAGGCTGAGAAGCTATAAGCCCAGCCGAAAGCCCACCAGATGAAGCGCCTCGGGTCAGACGGGAATCATTCCAGCTGGACCGAGCGTTGCACGAGAGGGAGGCCAAGTCCAGTTGGAGGCCCACGATGTGCAACCCCCCCGAGAGCCTGGACTCAGCATCAGCTGGACCTTTAGCCAGCCCGTGGAATAATGATGCACGATAAGGATGCAAGGGCCTTGGAGGGCCATGTCGACACTCTGCGAGCGGGGCGCGGCCAGCAGGAGCAGCCCAGGATGGGCCGAAGGGGAGGGATGCGAGGGTGAGCTTGGAAAATCGCTCATCCTTACACATCTCTTCTCTCTCAGGTTGATGGCCGGCTCGTAAAGGCCAGCATGAGTCACGGACGGCTCAGTGCCACAGCTGGGGACCGAAGAGGGAGACGGCTCCCGTCTCGCTTCCCACCGATGGCTCGAACATCGGCGGTCCGTTCAAAGAGAAGCCTACAGGAAGAGGGCGTCTGAGAGCGAGCTCTTTGAACACAACCCAGGCCCGCCCGTCCACCAACTTCCCATGGAGGCGCGGCTCTACAAAATGCTGGTGGGCAAGCCAGGCTGGAAGGCCCGCTAGCCCCAGGGATCAACGCCCGGGGCTGGCCGCCTTTCCATACTGGCGGATGACTGCTGGTCAGTGCAGCGTTTTCCCAACCTGGCGTGTGCCGTGTGCCTAGAAGCACGGAGGGTGGTGCCAAGCGGTGCCATCTACATCTCCAGACCACTTGAACCACACCTTAACAAACGTTTGTATACGGCATGGTCTTGCTGCACTTGTGGGCGCAACGCTCCTGAACCCGATCGATAGCAGCAGACGGGCCACTGGCTGCCGAAAGCGAATTGACGCGGGTCAACGGCTACGGGCAGTGTCAAACGCTCTCCTCCGAGAGCTACAACCGAACATGTGATGAAGAAACCGATCATGTCGGAAATCAGGGCCAGCTTGCTGGAAATTTCTTTAAAACAGCCTGAACCAACTTCTGTTGTTGACGCTAAACGGCGAACGCACTCACAAAACTGGGCCAATGTTCTGGCAATGCGGTTAAGAAACGCTGCCCAGCTGTTCGGGAGAAGATGTCTTGATCATATTCTCGACAATACTTCGCGACCGTACGAGCAGCAAAAAAAGAAAGGGATCCCGAGGGAAGCGGGCCCTGGAACTCGAGCCCGAGAGCGGCGAAACATCGGGGCCCCCTCTCGGTCGAAGGCCCCTTGTTTTTTTTCACGGCGACTGGTGCGGGCACCGACCATATTAGTTGCCTCGGCACGGGGACGCTGACAAACCAAGAGATTGGCGCTCCTCAGATACATGTAACGTAGACTGAAAGATTCCCCGTTCTCCATGCTTCTCTCGCTCTCTCATTATTTTTGGCTGTTGTATGTATGTTGCTACAGATTCAAATATGTTTTTGAGTAAATTTTTGATCGGAACGACTATGGCAGACTGCCGTGTGGGAAGGCACCATATTCTAATGGCCTCCTTCCAGCCCACTGCGAGAGCTCTCGCGCGATGTAGGAGCCCTCGCCTCCACATGACTTCCCGCGTCTGGCAGGACACGCGCGCCTTGCCATCGCTCGGAGGTCTATTCCCCGTGCATGTTTCCGCTTCGTACGCTTATTTTTTGAAAGATGATCCAGGATGCTCCTCGATGGTCCTAGCTGTGGAAAAAAACACGTCCGAGCGATGCCAAGGCGCTGGATATGCAGGGCCGAGGTTCCTTCTGTGCGCTTGGGCGACTCCGCAGCGCCCCCTGCCTGCGCAGGAGCCGTATATAAATATGTATACGTATGCATGCAATGCGTGATTATGTATGCATGAATGTATGTATGCATGTGTGTATGTCCAGTGTATGTATTTGTATGTGGAGGTGTGCATGCATGCATGAATGTATGTGTGTATGTATGCGAGAGCGTGATCCACCGCCGCTTTACTCTGGACAATTCCCCCCCTCTTCCTCCGGAACCCGGGGGTCCCCCCCCCCCCTCCTTCGAAAATCCCCCCTCCTCTGCCGAACCCCCCCCCCCTCCATCCCGGCCAAACCCCCCCTCTCCCCCTAACCCCCCCCCTCCCCCCCTCTCCGGAAAACCGGGGGGGGGTCACTACAGGTTCGAACCCCCCCCCCCCCCCCCTCCGGAAAACCGGGGGGGGTCACTACCGGTTCGACCCCCCCCCCCCCCCGAAAAGGAGGGGGGTCACTACCGGTTCGAACACGTCCCCACTCTCGAACACCGGAGGGGAGGTCACCACCGGTTCGAACCCCCCTTCTCCCCCCTTCCCCCCCAAAAACCGGGGGGGTCACTACCAGTTCGAACGCCCCCCCCCCTTTCCCTTCCCGAAAACCGGGGGGGTCACGGTTCGAACCTCCCCCCCTCCCGAAAACCAAGGGGGGGGTCACTACTGGTTCGAACCCCTCCCCCCCCCTTCCCAGAAAACCTGGGGGGTCACTACCGGTTCGAACCCCTCCCCCCCCCGCACGCTCACCGCCAGCAAACGACACCCGGGTCCCTACCACCATCCGTACCACATCCCCCACTGCTGTCCCCAGCACCACTGTCCTCACCACCACTGTCCCCACTGTTCCCACCACCGTCCCCACTGTCCCCACCAGTGCCCCCACCACTGCCACCGCCCTCACTACTGTCCCCACCACCACTGTACCCTCCACTGTCTCACTGTTTCCACCACATTCCCACTGTCCCCACACCACTGTCCCCACCACCACCGTCCCCACCACTGTCCCACTGTCCCCACTGTTACCACCATTGTCCCCGTTGTCCCCACCAGTGCCCCCACCAGTGTCTCACTGTCCCCACTCTCCCCACCATTGTCCCACCACGGTCCCACTCTCCCCACTTTCCCCACGGTCCCCACCACTGTCCCACTGTCCCCACTGTAGCCACCACTGCTCCACTGTCCCCCGCCGCTGGTGCTGTCCCACCGTCCCCACTGTCCCCATCACTGTCCCACTGTCCCCACTGTCCCCACCAATTTCCCCACTGTACTAATTACTGTCCCGTTACTGTCCTCACCACCGCCTTCACCACTGTCCCAACCACTACCGTCCCCACCACTGTCCCACTGTCCCCACCAGGGTCCCGCTGTCCCCTCACCACTGTCCCCACCACCACTGTCCCAAACACTGTCCGCACCACTGTCCCACTGTCCCCACCACCACCATTCCCACCATTGTCCCAGTCAGCATCCCCACCATTGTCCAACTGTCCCGAGGAGCGGGGACCGTTTGCCGGCGGCGAGGCGGGGGGGGGGTTCGAACAGGTAGTGACCCCCCACCCCCCCGATTTTCGAGGGGGGGGGAGGGGCTCGAAACGGTAATGACCCCCCCCCCTTTTCATGATGGACTGGGAAGGGGGGGGGGAGGGGTTCGAACCAGTAGTGACCCCCCCCCCGGTTTTCGAGGCGGGGGGGGGACGGGTTGGGAACCCCCAGTGACCCCCGGGTTTTCCGCCAGCAGCGGTAGAACACGCTCTTTCGTATGTATGGATGCATGCATGCATGTATGTACGTATGTACGTATGCGTGGACGTGTTGCTGTATGTGTTTATGTAGATATGTAGCACCCCGCAATTGCGAATAAGAGTGAGGGGGCGGGCGCTGGCGACGCGGGCGTTGTCGAGCCGGCGGACCTCGTGGCCCCCACCTTCCTTGTCGATGGCGCTCTCCTCCTCCTCCTCCTCCTCCTCCTCCTCCTCTTCTTCCTCCTCCTCCTCCTCCTCCTCCTCTTCCTCGTCCTCGTCCTCATCGTCATCGTCATCCTCCTCCTCCACCTCGTCCTCCTCCTCTTATCATCGTCCTCCCATTGTCGTCCTCCCCCTCATCGGCCTCCATCATCGTCCTCCCATTGTCGTCCATCATCAGTCCTTCAGTCTCCTTACATCCTCTCTTCTTCCGCTCCTCGTCCCCTGTTTACTCCTCACGCAACGCAATCTTTTGTTCCACTTTATGCTCCCCGCCTTCTCTGATCAAGGCAACTCGCCAGTGCAAAGTTGCTGGACGGGCTGGTGTGGATGCGCGGTGCTTGAAGAGGTCCTTGCGGGCTCAGACGGCATGCAAAAATCCGCCGCCGCGTTTGTGCGGCATTCGTTTGTTCAGTGAACGTGGTTTAGGTCGCGGGTGGGTCGCGGGCTCTCCACCTCCACCTGGAAGGAATGCAAAAGCAGCCCGCCGCAGACGCCAACAAAAAAAGGTTTGTACACTGAACGTGGTTTGGGTCGCGGGTGGGCCGCGGGTTCTCCACCGGGAACGAATGCAAAAGATGCCCGCCGCAGGCGCCGAAAAATGCGGTTTGTGCCCTGAACGTGGTCGCGGGTGGGCCGCGGGCTCTCCACCTGAAACGAATGCAGAAGATGCCCGCCGCAAGCGCCGAAAAATGTGGTTTGTACCCTGAACGCGGTTTGGGTCGCGGGTTGGTCGCGAGTTGGTCACGGGGTGGGTCGCGGGCTCTCCACCTGGAAGGAATGCAAAAAAAGCCCGCCGCAAGCGCCGAAAATGGTGGTTTCTACCTTGAACGTGGTTGGGTCGAAGGTGGGTCGCGGGTGGGTCGCGGGGTGGGTCGCGGGTGGGTCGCGGGTGGGTCGCGGGTGGGTCGCGGGCGGGTCGCGGGTGGGTCGCGGGGTTGGCCGCGGGCGGGTCGCGGGGTGGGTCGCGGGGTGGGTCGCGGGGTGGGTCGCGGGGTGGGTCGCGGGGTGGGTCGCGGGGTGGGTCGCGGGTGGGCCGCGGGTAGGTCGCGGGTGGGTCGCGGGGTGGGTCGCGGGTTGGGTCTCGGGTGGGTCGCGGGGCCGGTTGCGGGTGGAACGACGACAACAAACAACAACAACAACAAACAACAAACAACAAACAACAAACAACAAACAACAAACAACAAACAACAACAACAACAACAACAATCACTTTACCCGAACGCTCAGTGTTCTCACCAGTGCCAGGGTTTTCATGCGACGCCAGCCAATACCCCCACTTTGTGGGGGGGCAGTGCAAGCTCTACCAAATATCCACACGACTCTTCGCCACCACCCACACCCAGCTTCCCGCCCTATGACGTTCGGACACTTCACTTCGTGGCCTGCGGACGACCGTGGCTACTACACTGGCGTGGAGTACACACCCACAGAAGTTGTTAAGCCTACGTTCGTACACCCACAGAAGTTGTTAAGCCTTGTTAACCCACAGAAGTTGTTAAGCCTTCCACAGAACATCTGTTGCATATGATGCATATGGTTTTTTTAGGATTCGGACAGCGCGCGCGGGTAGAAATTTTGAAAAGTCGTGCAGGTGTTTTTCGAGGACCTACGGTGCGATTCGTGTGATTTTATGATGCGCGGTGCTAAAATTCTTAAGAAGCCCAATGGTTTTTGGAGATTTCGGCGTGCGCGCGCGAAGAAAAAACGAATGTGTCCCGCATGGTATTATTTGACAGGGATGATGGCCCTGGCAGGTGCGCAACCGTTGTCGCAGAAGTTCGAAAAAGTTGCTCGCAAAAGCCCGTTTGACAGAAATGTTTAAAAAGTGTTGGGTTTCCTACGAATCCGCAAGAGCGCGCGGGATGAGATTTTGACAGTTTTTTGTTGAAAAACCATTGGTTTTTTGATGTTTTTATGTTAAAATCGCTGCGAACACTAAGGTTTTGGAAGGATTTCGTCTTGCGCGCGCGAATGTCCACTTTACCTTATTTTTTGCAAGGGATTCTTGAAATTTGATTATATTAGAACAAGAAATGTCATTTTATAGTGTTTTTTGCAAGGGAAAGCGGGGGGGAACAAAACAACCGGATCTTGATCACATCGAATTACCTGAGGCTTCCTCACGAAAATGATGAAAATGTAGCTGCGGCCTAGGCGGCGCAGGGGGGCCGTGCACCAGGGGCCCCAACAATAATTATTCTTTAGAATTAATAATGTTCAACAACAACAACAACAACAACAACAACACCAACAACAACAACAACAACAACAACAAACAACAACAACAACAACAACAACAACGAGAATCCGCACCGCAGAATTCCACTTCAGCCACGCACCCAGGGACAGTGAATGACCGTTCGGCCCCCTCACCCTGACTTAGGTATGTTATGGAATGTTATGTTAGGCATGGATGTATGTATGCATGCATGCATGCATGCATGCATGCATGTATGTATGTATGTATGTGTGTATGTATGCATGTATGTGTGTATGTATGTATGTACGTACGTATGTATGTATATATGCATGTATGTATGTATGTATGTACGTATGTATGCATGCATGTATGTATGTATGTATGTATGTATGTATGTATGTATGTATGTATGTATGTGTGTATGGCTGTATGTATGTATGGCTGCATGCATGTATGTATGTATATGTGTATGTGTATGTGTATGTGTATGTGTATGTGTGTGTATGTGTATGTGTATGTGTATGTGTATGTGTGTGCATGCATGTATGTGGGTATGTATGTATGTATGCATACATACATACATGCATGCATGTATGTATGTATGTACGTACGTACGTACGTATGTATGTATGTATGGATGTATGGATGTATGGATGTATAGATGTATGTATGTATGTATGTATGTATGTATGTGTGCGTGAGGGTGTATATATATGCGTTTGTGTGTGTTTCTGTGTATGCACGCATGTACGCATGTATGTAGGTATGTAGGGAGATGGGTAGAGAGGTGAATGTTTATTTATAGAACTACACACCAACGCCGATCCAGGCCAGAGCCATCTTGGACCCCAGCGGGATGTATGAACATGCGCCCTCCTGGCCGACACCAGGAGGGTCTGTCTGTATGCCATCCCAAGGCCCATCATAGCTCTAGCCAGGCATGAGGCCCGGTCCTTCTCCTGCTCCTCGCTCTTGTCAGTTCCCAGCGATCCTGTGGTGTTGACCCACATGGAGTCTGAAAGGACAAACAAGTAGAACCCCTTCAGGTTCAAACCCGTGTTCGCCCCCACCACTTCCCCCCAGATTCGAAGTTGGGTCGTGCCTCGCGGAAGCCCTGGAGGTTCCACTTCTTCTGTCCTCTAATGCCTGTGCTGCCGAGTGCCTGGGACCAACTTTGAATCTGGAGGGAGGGGGGTGGGGCGGGGTCAAGGGTTCCACTTTTGTCTGTCCATCTACAGGAGCTCCCCCCTCCGTCGTCCCACCTGCCTTGCGGCATCCGCCAGTGCATACGGCTGAGTCCGCCGCCAGGATCTATTCGTCCTTTGCACGAGCGCACTGTTGAGCACTGGCGGGGTGTTCAAGCCTTCGGTGACGAGATTGGCCGCTGACCGCACGGATCAACTGCTGTGAAGGCTGATGCACAAAACCCTGAACAACCCGCGCGGACGGGGTCTCGCCATCGCTGGGACGTCCATTCCCCGTGCATGTTTCAGCTTCGTGCTTCCTTTTTGGCCCGATGGTGGAGGATGCTCCTCGAAGGCCATCGGCGAGGAAAAACGCACACGTCCGAGCGATGCCACGGGGTAATCGCTTGCGCAGACTTAGCAGGCGAGCGACCTCGGGAATCGAGACAGTCCGCCGCAGCGATGAATTCGGGAAGCAGGGAAGCAGGGGCGGTGGGGGGAAATCGCAAACATCAGAAAATGCGGCGCATGATGTTCAATGAACACGAGCTCCTGATTCGCCACACGTGCTTCGGTTGCCTCCCCCCTTCGTTTCCCTGTGTGTGGGGGTGGCAAAGCCTGTACTTCCCCGACCCATGTCCCTCCTTCTCCTGTGCCTCCTCCTCTTCCCCTGCTCCACCTCCCCCTCTCTGTTGTGAGAGGGCACGCAGAGGTGAAGACATTGGGCGCTGACCCGAGGAACGGAAGGCAAAGCACCTCAAGCACCGACCAGAACCCGTAGCCCACGGGAGGCACTCTTGAACGGCCCCATCCTTGCAGCAGGTGCTCATGTCGGCGTACACGGAGAGCAAGGGGCTGCGGCTAAAGCAGAGATGGTTGACATTGAGGAGCTTGCGGTCGAACCAGAGGTGTATGTTGATCACCTGAGACCAAAACAAAGCATGCCTACGTGCAATACACGTGAAAAATTACAGATTGGAGACCCATGGACGGCGGGCTTCAAAAGTAATGCTTGAAACCACGCTGGTCAAGGTCCAAATCCTAATTTGGGCTAGTACGGCGTAGCGTTTGGCACAACGGCATGTGCAGACGGCATGTGCAGACGGGGCCCTGCTGGACAGCCTCTCGCGTTCTGCCGCTCGGCGCCGCTGAATGTCGAAGGCAGGGTGCGAACTTCTGGGGGTCCCTCCCGGTAGATCTCGCCCGTGCGCTCAACAGGAATGGGAGGGGGGGCGACAGGGGGGACCGGCTCAGGGCGGCAACGTCGAGCTGGAGTCGGCGATGAATCGCCGACAGATCGGCGATAGGCCCCCGATAGCGAACCCCCACGTTCCTGGGCGGGGTGCGCTATCGGCACCTCTCGGCGATCCAGGGGGGCGATGGAGGATCGAGGCATCCCCCCGCTGAGCCCGACCCGACCCCCAGCGCTGCCCCTGACGGGAGTGCCCCCCCCGGGGTGAATCTTGGCCTGTGCGCTGGGGGCGTCCTGCTCCTCCGCAGGAGGCCGCGCCTGCCACGTCTGGGTGAACAGAAGACGGCATACCCGTCGGTCGGGTGAAGCGGGTAGAAGCGTGAAGCAGAAAGGTCTTGGAAGTAGATTGGGCTTCCGCCCGCCCCCTGAAGAGGGAGGACAAGGCAAAAAGTACTCGATGAGTGAAGGTGGACGGCGCCTAAACTAGACTGGGACCTGGGGATCCAGAAGTATGCAATTTTCAAAGACCGACGGATATTGGCGGCACGCACACGGGGGGGTACGGGGAGGGGGAAAGCTTCTTAGAAGGAGGCTGCCTTTTGGAAGGCGCGGGCCTTACATCTAGAGATAAGGCCCTCGATCTCTGAGAATCAGGGGTGCTTCTAAGAAGCCTTCCCCCCTCCCCCCTGCCCCCCTCTGCGCGTGGCTGAGTGTAAGTTCTTGGATGCCCGCGCGATTTCTTGGATCGGCGCTGGATCCCCCCCCCCCTCATCCTTGACGTGCGGAGCGCTCCAGGGGCGGCGCGCCCGCGCCGGGACCGCTGAGGAACACAAAACAAATTGGCACCCGAGTCTCGAAAACACAAAACAAACGAGGGGGAGTTGTTTTCATCGTGCCAGGCCCCTCTGCAGACTGGGCGCCCCAAGGATCAGAGCACAAGATGGCACGTGGTGACCTTCTTTGCCACGTTCAGTTGAAAACTTGGGAGCCTCAAAATCGGCTGACGCTCTCACCTGTCTGAAAAGTGGCTGCATGATAATGACCAGCCGCCGCCAGAGCCCATCCAACCAACCATTCTCTACAGCATGTCGCCGGTGCACGTGCGGATGCTGGTAGCATGTTCCGCAAGGCGACTCTGACCGCACCCATGGCACCTTAGCTGAAGTGTGTCCTGTCAGTCTTCGAAGAGATGCCCGTGCCGCTGCCCGTCCTGGAGGGAGGAGGAGGAGGAGGAGGAGGAGGAGGAGGAGGAGGAGGAGGAGGAGGAGGAGGATACGCAACACGCAACACGCAGCGTGCTGAGACGGAGCTCCACCCGCAGACCGAAAACGCAGGACTGGCGCGGCGCGCTCGCCAAGACGTGGGCCAAGACGCACCGAATCAGCACGCAGAGTGTCCAGAGTGTCCAGACGGACGTTCTGCACACGCCACATGCTGCGGTTCCACGCGGGCGCCTCAGGGTCGCCAAGCGGGGCCCTCCCTGGGGGCCTCAGGACCGTGCAGCAACCAACAACCACCCTGGTCGAGAGGTCTGGGGCACGCGCTGTCGAAAAAGAGGCCGAGGCGCCGGGTGTGTTTGGGGGGCCCGCCTGCCGTCCCCAAGAGAAGTGACGTCGTGGGGCGCCCTGGCAGAAGGGGTCACACTCCACTGTTTGGAGGAGCAACAAACTGTGCAGAGTGTCACGGTGGCAGGTCCGCGCTGATTTCTGGGATCGGCGCTGGGCCCCCCTCCCTGTCGCGCGGAGCGCGCCGGGGGGGGGGCGCTGGAGGCGCCGCCAGAGAGGGCCCAGTCCGGCCAGTACGGCAATTTCGTGTCGTGTCGACTTCGGCGTTGGTTTCTGACACCGCGTGGATCGCTCAGTCTTGAGCGATCGGCGGTTTTTCGATCGCCAGATCGTCCCATGTTGGCCGGTTATTGGTCCCTGGTGGCGTTCAAGCTCGCACGTCTGCGGCGGGGTCGCTGCCTCGTCGACTTGGCGGCGCACAACGGGGTAGATGGAGGTGGGAAGGCTTCCTAGGGTCCTAGAAGCACCCCTGCTTCTCAGAGGGCGCGGGCCTTAGATCTGTAGATATAAGTGCAGATCACAAACAGTTTTCATCATATTCTCCGGTGGGCCTATATGCAAGCCAGGACGCTTCGCCACTGCTTGGGGAGGGGGGGCGATACCGACGGGATTGGATAAGTGGGCCGAAAGCCGCGCACGCGAGGAGTACGCGCTCGACTTCGACGGCGCTCGCAGGAGCAGAGGCGGGGAGCACCTTCAAAGCCCCTCCGATGCCCCTCACTTGCCTGGAGCTACCAGGCTCCCCCCAAACGCCGGCCGCGGCAGCGAGACGATGGTGGAGCTGGGCAGACATGTCTGCCACAGCCTGATATTCTGCGGCCTTGCGTGCCACTGGCACCCGCCGGGTGTCTCCCATCTTCCCTGTTCTGTTCTGCCCCCCCCCAGTACCAGCACCACTACCACCCCGACCAAAGCTGGTTCGACTGTTCATGCCACTGCCACTGCGACGAGCAGCTGTAAACGGCAAGGGAATACATGCCTTCTGCCCCCGATCCGAAAACTCCCGAACCCTCCAGAAGTCTGTTTGTGTTACCTGCCAGTTCACTGGCTGCTATTGCCAACGCAACCACATGAGTACCACTCGCGTGCCTCACAGTGTTCCCTCCTGGTGCGTCGACCACACGCTCTCCTTCAAACGACGTCTCTGCGCACGTGACAAAAAACTGCCCCTGGGACTCATTCCGAGCATTCGAGGGGCCTCTCCTGAAGTGGTTTTCCCACCTTGGGGATTCCTCCGCCTACTCCTCCACGGCGCCAGTGGCGAGAAGATTGACAGACGAGGGACGAGGTAGAAGGGCGTGGAAGGGAAGGAGAGACGGGGTTGTTGAAAATAACGGCCATGCTCATGGTGGTTGTGGTGCTCATAATGACTATGCTCATCGTCATCGTCCTAATCAACATCGCCATGAACATCATGGCAACCATCAGCATCATCAAAATCTACAGTATCATCGTGGTACCATTATCATCGTCAAGAACAGCATCATCATCACCAGCATCACCATCATCATCAATGTCATCATCATCATCATCATCAAGATCATCATCAAGATCATCATCATCACCACCACCACCACCATCATCATCATCATCATCATCAGCATCAGCATCAGCATCAGCATCAGCATCAGCATCAGCATCAGCATCAGCATCAGCATCAGCATCAGCATCATCATCATCATCATCATCATCATCATCATCATCATCATCATCATCATGATTATTCGGGCGACGCCCATGCGTCCTGCATTCCCCCCCTTTCCCCCCCGGAGCGAAGCTGAATCCAGGCCCCTCGTCGCCGCCGCTCGTCCCGGTCAGCTTTGCTTCTTGGGGGGGGGGGGGGGGCGGCGCGCGCTTCTCGGGCTGGGGGGGGTGACGGTGCGCGCTCGCGACGGGCTACCCCCTCGGACTGCTGCTGGCCGCTCTGGCAGCCAGGTTTTCGACGCGCAGGGGGCAACGAAGCGCAATCTGCGAAGCAACCGCGCCCGCCCTACGGGGGCGACGCGCGTCGCCATGTACGACTGAGGCGAAGCGTTGGCGACCATTGCGCGTTCCGTTGATGGCCATAATCTCCAACAGCACCGGAAGGGAGAAAGGCGGGAGGGGGCGGGAGCGATCGGGACGGGGAGGAGCCACCGGGATGCCCTCGAGCTGGTCGATCTGGCGGAAAAAGGGCATCGTCGACCACGCCCTCGGCAGGATTCGCCTTGTGCGCGCCCGCGGGCGCGCAGGGGCGGCGGCCGAGGGCGCCACGAGGGAGGCGGCGAGGGCGGCGAGGGGGCGACGTGGCGGGTGCGCAGCTGCCCCCGATGCGCAGCACGCACCAACGTGGCGTGTGGACGCGGAGCTCACCACGCAGACTGGGCACGCACGTCTGGCGCAATGCGTCCGCCAGAACGTGGACTAACACATGCCGAGCCAACGCGCAGCGTGTGCACACAGACGTTTTGAACACGGTGCGTGTTGCGTTTCCACAAGGGCGCATCGGGGCAGCCAAGCGGATGCCATCCTGCGATTACGCAGCTTCCTCAGGGAGATTGGCAAAGCGGGGCCAGTTGAACTCAGCGCCACGTGGAATGACATATTGCAACGGCGCCTGCATCCCTTCTCCCCCTCCCTCGAAAACAGCGAAAGTGGCGACAATTGCACAGTTCGCAGCCCTCCAAGAACTGCAAGGGCTCAAATGGTCCGTCTACTCCCCGACTCCGCCGTGCCTCCCAGGAGCCCACGACAGTGGCGACAATTGCGCAGTGCGCAGCCACCCACGGAACTGCGAGGTCTCAACTGGTCCATTTACTATCCGACTCTGCCGTGCCTCCCAGGAGCCAACGAAGAGTGGCGAGAGTTGCGCAATTCGCAGGCACCCAAGGAGCTGCGATGTCTCAACTGGTTCGTTTACTATACGACTCTGCCGTGTCCCCCAGGAGCCCACGAAAGTGTCGACACCTGCGCAGTTCGCAGCCACCCAAGGAGCTGCGCGGTCTCAAATGGTTCGTTTACTTCCCGACTCAGTCGAGACTCCCAGGAGCCCACGATAGAGCTGCGAGGTCACCAAATGGTTAGTCTACTCCCTGGCTCCGCCGTGCCTCCAAGGAGCCCACCAAAGTGGCGACAATTGCGCAACTCGCCGCCACCCAAACACCGCGAGCTCTCCTCCCCGACTCCGCCGTGCCTCCCAGAAGCCCACGAAGAGTGGCGACACCTGCACAGTACGCAACCACTCATGGAGCTGCGAGGACTCAAATGGTCCATTTACTATCCGACTCTGCCGTGCCTCCCAGGAGCCCACGAAAGAGGCGACAGCTGCACAGTTCGCAGCAACCCAGGGAGCAGCGCAGGAGGAGGCAGACGAATAGAGGCCTCCTAGATGGGGTCCTAGTAGATGGGGTCAGAGGAACGCACTGGATCACCGATGTATCGCCGATGCATCGGCGATGCATCAACGATGCATCGGCGACGTCGGCGATGCATCGGCGACGTCGGCGTGGGGAAACTCGGGCTCCACATCGAGCCGCATCGCCGATGCATCGGCGATGCGGAGCGATCCTTCGACCCCATCTACCCATCTGGGAGGCATCGAAAGAGCGCGTTTCTTTATGTTCGGCGATGACGGGCGCCATGGGGGGGGGGGGGGCGAGGGGGGGGATATGACGCAACGCCCCCCCGCCGTGTGACTCCGGCACCGCAGCCGCGCCCGCGCGCGCGACGCGACGAGCGACGAGTGACGACGACGACGACGACGACGACGACGACGACGACCACGACGACGACGATCACGACGACGACGACGACGTCGACGACGCGAGCAGCATGTAGATTGCGATATGCCCCACTGCACCTGTGTACACTACAACGCTCGCGTGCACCACAGCGCGCGTGTTTACCACAGCACTTGCGTACACCGCAACAACCGTGTGCGACTCAGCGCCTGTGTACACCACAATGCTTGCGTACACTACAGCGCCGGCGTACAATTGCACACCGCAGCTACCATGTGCAACACAGCGCCTGTGTACACCACAATGCTTGCGTGCACCGCAGCGCCTGTGCACGCCACAGCGCGTGTCTACAGCACAGCATTTGCGAGCAACGCATCGCTGGTGTACACCAAAATGCCTGCGTGCATAGGACAGGCAGAAAGAGCACGTACGTGCGGATCTGCTGTGGGCAACTAGAAGCCACGCCACGAAAATGTTGATAATCGAATGCGACGTTCTTCCCTCCTCCCTCCTCCTCCTTCTCCACCTCCACCTCCACCTCCTCCTTTTCCTCCTCCTCCTCCTCTTCCTCCTCCTCCTCCTCCTCCTCATCATCATCATCCTTACCCCCTGTCGTGCGGGTTGGCGCTACAGCGCACGTGCGCATCTCAGCGCGCACCGCAGAATAGTCGATCGAATCGGTCCACTTGGTTCTCGGACGGCCGATTTAGCTGGAACCTCCTGGACGCAAAGGGAGGAGTTAAGGTGATGCGCGCGGACTCGGGAGGACACGTAGATTCCAGCGGCGCTCCATTGTCCATAAGGATTATGGTATGTCGTTTCTGTGGAATCCAAAAGCGCCCCATTTTGTCATACGGATTCGTTCTCACATTCTATATACAACAATGGTGCTGTGTTGCACACGGTTGATGTGGTGCACACAGGCACCGTGGTGTACACACGCACTGCAATGCACGCAGGCATTGTGGTGTATACTGGTGCTGTGTTGCACACGGCTGATGAGGTGAACGCAAGCGCTGTGGTGTGCACAAGAGCAGTTGTGTCCGCAGGCACGGTGGCACAAACTGACGCTGTGTTGCACGCGGCTGCTGTGGTGCACATAAGCGGTGGTGTACACAGGCGCTGTGGTGCACGCAGGCACTGTGGTGTACACAGGCATTGCGGTGCAAATCGCCACAGACATGCTGGCGCTACCCGTCCTCCGTCATTCCCAGGCATTCCCAAACGCCGCCAGCGCGAAACGTGACGTCATCGACCCCCTCCATCCCCCCTGTAGATGATTGCCGTCATCGGCCCGGCATAAAAACAGGCTCCAGCCGCGTTCGCGCGCACGACGACTATCAGCGACGAGCGACAAGCCACGAGCGACGACGACGACGACGACGACGACGACGACGACGACGACGACGACGACGACGACGACTGCGGACCAGACTCCTATGCGGATTCCTACGCGGATCCCAATGCGCACAGCGGCAGTGCTCGGAGCGCACTGGGGGGCAGTGCCCGGAGCACACTGGAGGGGGGAGCGTTACGTCATTGGGGGGGGGGGCGGGGGCCATGACGCCCGTCATGCCCCAAGCAATCAAAAACTGACTCAAAGAAGGGGGCAGGAGGGGGGGACAGGGGTGCGCGACCTCAGAGCTCTATGCAAAACGAGCACTCAACTCAACACACGAGGGTTGGAAATGGAAGTAATACTTTATCATTATTGGGTGTGCCGGGTCTTGTTGCTTGGGCATGGATGGTCGTTTGAAAATTAGGGTGGCGCGCTGCATCAATTATTCTTAGCCGGGCCGGAGGCGAAACCCAAAAAGGGCGTCGAACACCAAAGGGCACAAACCAAAAGGGCGCCGAAAACCAAAAGGGCGGCGAAAACCAGAAGAGCACCGAACACCAAAAAGGCGCCGAAAAACCAAGGGGCGCCGACCACCTGAAAGGCGCCAAAAACCTCAAGGGCGTCGAAAAACAGAAGGGGGCCGACAACCAAAAGGGCGCCAAAAACCAAAGGAACGCCAAAAACCCGAAGGGCACCAGAAACCAAAAGGGCGCCGACAACCAAAAGGGCGCCAAGAGCGCCGAAAACCAGAAGGGCGCAGAACAACAAAAAGGCGCCGAAAACCAAGAGCGACGAAAACCTGAAGGGCGCCGATAATCAAAAAAGTGCAACAAAAACCAAAGGGGCGCCGAAAATCTACGGAGCTCCGCAAACCGAAAGAGCTTCAAAAACTAAAGGGGCGCCGACAACCAAAAGGGCGCCAAAAACCACTGGCGCGGAACACCTGAAGCGCGCCCAGAAGCAAAAGGGCGCCAGAAAACAAAAGGGCGCAGAAAACAAAAAGGGGCGCCGAACACCAAAGCACGCCGAAAACCTACAAAGAAAGCCGCAGAAAACCACAAAGGCGCCGAAAACCACGGGGGCGCCGAAAACCCCAAGGGCGCCGAACACCAAAGGGGCGACGACAACCGAAAGAGTGCTGACACAATGGGAGCCGAAAACCAGAAGGGCACCGAAAACCAAAAAAGTATCGAATAACAATGAGGCGCCGAACACCTCAAGGGCGCTGGAATCCTAAAGGGCGCCGAAAACCCAAAGGAAGCCGAACACCACAAGGGCGTCGAAAACCAAAGGGACGTCGAAAACCAAAAGGGCGCCCAAAATTTAAGGGGCGCCCAAAACCAAAATGGCGCAGAAAACAAAAGGGAGCCGAACACCTCAGGGGCGCCGAAAAGGTAAAGGACACCAAAAACCAGCAGGGCGCAGAAAACGAATAGGGGCGCCGGCAACCAAAAGGGCACCGAAAAGCAAATGGGCGCCGAACACCTGAAGGG
This sequence comes from Prorocentrum cordatum, assembly GCA_963575745.1. Taxonomy (NCBI): domain Eukaryota; class Dinophyceae; order Prorocentrales; family Prorocentraceae; genus Prorocentrum; species Prorocentrum cordatum. Next base: position 714,808 of record CAUYUJ010001669.1, read on the forward strand.
CGCCGAACACCTAAAGGGCGCCGAACAACAAAAGGGCGCAGAAACCAAAAAGGGGACCGAAAACCAAATGGGCGCCGAACGCCAAAGGGACGCCAAAAACTAAAAGGGTACCGAAAACCAAAAGGGCACCAAAAACCAAAGGGGCGCCGAAAACCAAAATGGCACCGAAAACCTGCAGGGCGCCGAAAACCCAAAGGGCGCCGAAAACCCAAAAGAGTGTGGCCAAAACAATAAGACGCCGACCGAAAACCAAAAGTGCGGGCACAGGAAACCAAAAGGGTGCCGAAAACTTAAAGGGGCGCCGACAACCAAAGGGACGACGAAAACCGAAAGGGCGCCGAATACCAAAAGGCCGCCGAAAACCAACGGGGCGCAACAAAAACAAAAGGGCGCCGAAAACCAACGGCGCGCCGATGATCAAGAGGGCGATGAAAACCCAAGGGGCGACGAAAACCAAAAGGGCGCCGAAAACGTGAAGAGCGCCGAAAACCACAGGGGAAAAGAAAATCAAAAGGGCGCCGAACACTCCAATGGCGTCGAAACCCTAATGGGCGCCGAAAACCCAAAGGGCGCCGAACACCATAGGGGCGCCGACAACCGAAAGAATGCCGACACAATGGGAGCCGAAAACCAGAAGGGCACCGAAAACCAAAAAAGTATCGAATAACAATGAGGCGCCGAACACCTCAAGGGCGCTGGAATCCTAAAGGGCGCCGAAAACCCAAAGGAAGCCGAACACCACAAGGGCGTCGAAAACCAAAAGGGTATCGAAAAACAATGAGGCGCCGAACACCTTAAGGGAGCTGGAATCCTAAAGGGCGCCGGAAACCAGAAGGGCACCGAAAAACCTAAGGGGCGCCGCAAATCTAAAGGGCGCCGATAACCAGAAGGGCACAGAACATCAAAAGGACTCCCCCCAAAAAAGGGAGCCGAAAACTTAAAGGGGTGCCGAAAACCAAAAGGGCGCCGAAAACTCAAATGGCGCCGAAAACCAAAGCGGCGTCGAAAACCAAAGGGCACTGACAACCAAAAAGTCAATGAAAACCACGGGGGCGCAGGGATGCCTGGAAGGTCCTGGGCAACGAAGGGGAGCATGACCGCAATTTGAGGGTACGGCCGCAATTTGAAAGTATTATTCTGTGTGCCCGCGGGGGGAGCCTGGAGGGATGGAGGGTTGGAATCTAATTTGAACTCGATCCCCAAGAGTCTCTGCGAAACAAAATCGAGACACGTGATTCATTTACACGAGCGCCTGGTATGAATGAGGTGCTGGAAACGAGGACGAGACCGAGTCTATGAAGCGTTGGCCATATCAATTCCCGATTGCCGTCATCAATATTCATCATACCCGCGAGGCCTCATCGCCCTCAATTCTTCGCTGGGCATTAATCGGCTTCAACTCTGATGCAGCCTCCGTAGTTCTACGTGGCCTCATGGCTGCTGGATCGCTTCCTGTCCTCACGGGCATACTCGCACGACGTACAGTAGTAGGACTCGTCATCGGTGGTGACCTTCTGCAGCTTGCTGTTGCGAAGGGCGCCCCTGTTCTCCGAATTGGTGCGAATTTGGTACGACGTGGGATATTCATCGGACCCTCATCTATGTCGGCGGGGGGCACATGTTGCTCGCGCCACAAGTGCACCTACCGGGTTTCAATGGGCTCCATGTGATCATCCACATGTTCTTCGTCGTGCGGGTTTGTCCTGCGGTTGGGCCCGGAGTCTATATGTGGTTGTTGACCTCTCTGGCGGGGTCACCTAAACAACGCACATGCAACACAAACATCCGGGTTTGGTGGTGCGCGTCGTGATTTGCCAACTCTTCGACACACAAATCAGACCGTGGACTTCACTACATTCCTGCGCTATGGCAGCATGGGCGGGGGGGTACTTCAACATCGCTCTCCTCAACATATCGCCCATATCGCCCTCCTCGACTGCTTGTCGTGCTTGCTGATCCTGCACCTCGATGCCTTTGCGACGACGGGTGTTGCACTTCGGCTGGCTTGGCCCAGCAGAAATCTGGGGTTCAGCTCTGGCCGCCGCCTGCGTCCTGTGCCTGGAGCCATGCGTCCTGCATAGCGTTCGCACTGGACAGTGCTGCGTGACCGGCCACGTGAGCTCTTCAGTGGCCAGCGAACTCGAAACAGGTGTGTATGTGTGCGTGTGCCCCCTCCTGAGCCGGCGCGCGCGCTCACCGTCCGGGGTTTCGGCCGACGCACTTGACTTGCTTCGCCTCATTGCCGCGCGCGAGGCCGCGCGCGATGCCGCGACCGCCAAAACGAGTATGTGTGTGTGTGTGTGTCTATGTGCACGCATGTGTGTGTGTGTGTGCGTGTGCGTAGGTTTGAGTCGCCCGCCGGTTGCGTCCGCGTTCCCACTAGGGTCGACGCGCTCTTCCGCGGTCTCTCAGAATTCCGCTTGCATGCAAGCCAAATTGAGGTCTCTCCCCCTTCTGCTGCCGGCCTCCCCCGCTGCTTTGCATCCACAACGCTTGGTGCCATTAGCTCGTAGGCGCTCCTGGCATTCCCCCGCGACGGCAGCGTCGCTTCGCCCGCGGAGCAGACAGTGTAGCTGAGAGTCTGTCCTACAACTGATGCCCGTTCGACTGGAATGCGGGTGCTCGTGTGTGTGTGTGTGTGTGTGTGCGCCTGTTGACGCTGCTGGCAATCCGCCTTCACATCCCGCCGAAGCAAAAAATAGCAGGGCACTGTCAGGAGCCATCCCCAAGGGTTGAATGATCGATGCAAGATGACTTTGCCACCCAGTCACACACCGCCAGCTGCGGCCCAGCGAACCACGGGCGTGCCTACCTCGGGGCTACCAAGCTGGGCGTGCGCAAAGTCGATGTCAAACACCCTGTTCGAACTCGCGATACCCGCAGAGCGCCCGGACCAACCCAGACCCTGACACCCGCGTCCCGTAAAGACACCCTCCCTAGATGTTCCCGTCGGGCGTCGTCGTTGTCCTTCCGATGTCCGGGAGGGCTCTTGGCAGTGCCTGGAAAGGTCCTCCGAACCTCATGCCTGCCGCCACGAAGGACCCCCCTCCTCCACCCCTTCCTCGTCATTGTCTGCCTCCTGGACATCGTCTTCCGTCTTGTCCTCGTCCTCCTCGCCCTTATCAAATATGCTGTCGATTGCTGTATGCATTATTACTTGTATTGTGAGCAGTGTGGCGTTTCCAGTCGGCCATGTCGCGCAGCAGGTCCCCACAGCAGGCCGCGCCTCATGATGTCACAAGGCACCGTGGTGACGTACTCGTCCGCCGTGACCACCTCCCCGCCCCGCATCAAGAAGTGCTTCACGGAGCCGTCCTCCTCGGTGACGATAGAGTCCAGAGGGACACCGCAGCGAATCTCACCCCCGCGAGCCTGCCGCGGCAGGGGGGTGCTGAGAGGAAACAGCACGCTCCCGCTGCTGCTGCTGCTGCTGATGCTGCTGCTGATGCTGCTGCTACTGCGGCTGCTACTGCACGGGGCATGCTACTGCCACACAAACAAAAACCAGGGCCATGCTCCCGCTGCCAGTGCCGCTCAGTCACACCACCACCTCATCTTCCTGCTGTACTGCTGCTGCTGCTGCTCTTCACCCAAACCTCGGGCAGATTGGCTTGTTCAATCTTGGCGTTGTATTACTCCGTTTCGGCAACCCGGGGCCGCGTTCTCCACCTTCTCCTCCGCCTCCTGATTCCCGCCCCTGGGCTGCCGTCAGGCTGGGAGGGGGGCTCGCCTCGATGTACTCCTTGAGCGGCTCGCAGAGCCGCAAGGTCTGGTTGCCCTGCCCTCTCCCGCGGCATCTCGGGAAAGGGCGGAGAGAGAGAGGCTTTCTACTAATAGCCCAGGCACAACTGCGGGATGGGCCGAGGGCAAGTCCATTCCTTTTTTTTATATATGTTTACAATCCGGGCGGAACGCGAAAGGGGTCCCCCCCACAAAAAAAACAGGACTCCCGGGATCTGGGGCTTTGGGACCCTCTGGACGGGCCTCGAAGCGGCCCCCCGGGCCTCGCAGGGCTTTTTTGCCAAGCCTTCCCAGCACGCCTAAGGCGATCAGGGGGGTCATCGGAGATGTTCCAGAGACCCCCAAGACAGCACAAGAGCGCTCCAAGAGTGACCGACGTGACCTCCAGATGGCCCAAGAGGCCTCCAGGACGGTCCCAAAGAGGCCTCAAGAGCACTCCCAAGAAGGCCCCAAGAGGCAAAACTCATTGATTTTCTGTTGGTTCTTGGTGAATTTGGGGGTTCTCCTCTTTTGGGCTTCCCGACGCTCCAAGACGGCGGTCTTCTGGGCGTCCGAAGCCGCCTGGGAGGCTCCAAAATCGCCGCACAACCATCCGAGAAGGCTTCTGGGCAGTCCAAGAGAGCCCGAAAACGGCACAACACGGGTCCAAGATGGTCCTCAGAGAGCCCCATGGCGGCCCAAGATGGCCCCAAGACACCCTCCGAAGCATTCCAAATCGTGACCCGGTCGTTCAGGGAGACCGCGGTTGGAGGCAGGGTGGCCCGAGGAAGCCCCCAGAGCATGGAAGACGGATAACGAATGATATTATTATAGCGGCGATGCCGGAAAAGGCAACAAGGAGTTATCGCTAAATTGTCGGCTTGACCTTCCTGCTATTCCGCCTGCACACCAAACTTCAAGGACCAAGGTGCATGGCGCGAAGCGCCAATGCAGTCTTGTGAATAGATATATGTATATACCTATACGACCACCCGCCGGGTGATAAGGAGGTTGTGGTGGGGGGAGAGGGGGAGGAACCAACATCTGACTCAATCGATCTCACTATCGATCTCACTCAACGGGACACCACGGGACACCACGGGACACCACGGGATACCACGGGACACGAGGGGACACCACGCGACATTTGTCGATCTCACTATCGATCTCACGATCGATCTCACTCAACGGGACACCATAGGATATCACGGGACACCACGGGACACCGCGGGACACCTCTCGATCTCACTATCGGTCGCACTGTCTGCCTCACTCAACGGGACACCATAGGACACGACAGGACACCACTGGACACCACATCACTATCGATCTCACTGTCGATCTTACTTTTTGGGACACCACGGATCACCACTGGACACCTCGGGGAACCACATCGATCTCAGTAACGATGTAACTGTCGACCTTTATCGATCTCACTCAACAGGACACCACGGGACACCACGGGACACCACGGGACACCACGGGATACCACGGGACACGAGGGGACACCACGCGACATTTGTCGATCTCACTATCGATCTCACGATCGATCTCACTCAACGGGACACCATAGGACATCACGGGACACCACGGGACATCGCGGGACACCTCTCGATCTCACTATCGGTCGCACTATCTGCCTCACTCAACGGGACACCATAGGACACGACAGGACAACACTGGACACCACATCACTATCGATCTCACTATCGATCTTACTTTTTGGGACACCACGGATCACCACTGGACACCTCGGGGAACCACATCGATCTCAGTAACGATGTCACTGTCGACCTTTATCGATCTCACTCAACAGGACACCACGGGACACCACGGGGCACCTGTCGATCTCACTATCGATCTCACTTTTTGGGACACCACGGGACACCTCGGGGCACCACGTCGATCTCAGTGTCGATCTCACTATCGATCTCAATATCGATCTCACTTAACAGGACACCACGGGACACCTGTCGATCTCACTATCGATCTCACTATCGATCGCACTTTTCGGGGACACCACGGGGCACCAAATCGATCTCAGTATCGATGTCACTGTCGATCTCACTATCGATCTCACTCACGGGACACCTGTCGATCTCAGTATCGATCTCACTATCAATCTCACTTTTTGGGACACCACGGGACACCTCGGGGCACCACATCGATCTCAGTATCGATCTCACTAACCATATCGATCTCACCATCGATCTCACTATCGATCTCACGATCGATCTCAACGGGACACCACGGGATTCCACGGGACACCACGGGACACCGCGGGACACCGCGAGCCACCGCCGGACGGACGTCCGGCCGCGGCCCAGCCACAGGAGGATTTCGGGACACCAGCGGGATACCGGCAGGACACCGCGGGGCACCGGCCGCCAGAGGAGTTACATTTGGTCTGGCCGCAGCCCAGCCACAGGAGGATTTCGGGACACCCGCGGGACACCGGCGGGACACCGCGGGGCACCGGCCGCCGGAGGAGTTACATTTGGTCCGGCCGCGGCCCAGCCACGGAAGGATTTCCTCTCGCCCGCCCACGCAGCTTCGCCTCGCCCGCACGCACGGCACGCACGACACGAACCCGAAACCATAATCGATTTCCTGGTGATCCCCCTTGGCATTGCCCGATCCTCCTACTCCCTCCTCCTCCTCCTCCTCCTCCTCCTCCTCCTCCTCCTCCTGCTCCCTCCTCCTCCTCCTCCTCCTCCTCCTCCATTTCCTCCTCCTCCTCTCCATTTCCTCCATTTCCTCCTCCTCCTCCTCCTCCTCCTCCTCCTCCTCCTCCTCCTCCCTCTTCCTCATCATCGTCATCAGCATCATCATAATCGTCCTCCTCCTCCTCATCCTCCTCCTCCTCCTCACACCCGCGTGCTGGTGGGAACGTCGCGAAACTGGAATTCGGACATAGTTGGTGGGAGTGCTGGACGAAGGCGCCAATGCGGGGTCGTACGTCAAAGACCTCTTCGATGTGTTTGGGTCTGTGGAGAAGCGTCTCGGGGTCGTCGCGGCAACCATGTGGGCCGCAGGGCTCGCGCATGGTGGCTGTCTGACGGTCCGTTTTGGTACCTCCTTCGGGGATCGTGGGGGCGTCTTCGCCCGTCTTGGAACCTTCTCGGGCCGTCACGGGCTGTCCTGGGGCGATGTTGGTGGCCTTTTCGGGCCTTCCTGGGTCGTCGGTAGCACGAAAAAAATCGAGAATACCAGAATAATGCAAAACTTTGTGGGGAACGCACAGGTTTTGGAGTTGGGGGCCCAGTTGGGGGTTCTTCTTGTAGCTTTTTGGGGCGTTTGGAAGGTCTCTTGGGCCATCAGGAGGCCATGTTGGATCCTCTTGGGGCTACCGCCGGCTCGTTTGCGCGACTTGGCAGGGAATCCCAAAAGCCTGGAGGTCTCATGGAACCTTCGGCAGGGGCGCCCAAAAGCCCCCAAAGCCAGGGATTCCGGAAGGTCCGGCCCAGGGGGGTGGGCCCACCCCCCCCGGATTGCAAAAACATAAGAAAGGAGTATATACACATACACACACACGTATATGTATGTATATATCAGAGTGAGGGGGCCGAACGGTCATTCATTGTCCCTGGGTGCGTGGCTGAAGTGAGATTCCGCGGTGCGGATTCGTGTTGTTGTTGTTGTTGTTGTTGTTGTTGTTGTTGTTGTTGTTGTTGTTGTTGTTGTTGTTGTTGTTGTGTTGTTGTTGTTGTTGTTGTTGTCGTCGTCCCACCTGCAACCCGCCCCGCGACCCACCCGCGACCCACCCCGCGACCCACCCGCGACCCACCCGCGACCCACCCGCGACCCACCCGCGACCCACCCCGCGACCCACCCCGCGACCCACCCCGCGACCCACCCTGCGACCCACCCTGCGACCCACCCGCGACCCACCCGCGACCCACCCCGCGACCCACCCCGCGGCCCACCCCGCGACCCACCCGCGACCCACCCGCGACCCACCCCGCGACCCGCCCGCGGCCCACCCCGCGACCCACCCGCGACCCGCCCGCGACCCACCCGCGACCCACCCGCGACCCACCCGCGACTCACCCCGCGACCCACCCGCGACCCACCTTCGACCCAAACCACGTTCAAGGTACAAACCAACATTTTCGGCGCCTGCGGCGGGCTTTTTTTGCATTCCTTCCAGGTGGAGAGCCCGCGACCCACCCCGCGATCAACTCGCGACCAACCCGCGACCCAAACCACGTTCAGGGTACAAACCACATTTTTCGGCGCCTGCGGCGGGCATCTTTTGAATCGTTCTAGGTGGAGAGACCGCGGCCCACCCGCGACCACGTTCAGGGTACAAACCAATTTTTTCGGCGCCTGCGGCGAGCATCTTTTGCATTCGTTCCCGGTGGAGAACCCGCGGCCCACCCGCGACCCAAACCACGTTCAGTGTACAAACCAATTTTTTCGGCGCCTGCGGCGGGCTGCTTTTGCAGGAGGACGAGGAGGGGGAGGAGGAGGAGGAGGAGGAGGAGGAGGAGGAGGAGCAGCAGGAGGAGGAGGAGGAGGAGCAGCAGGAGGAGGAGGAGGAGGAGGAGGGGACGACGACGATGACGTCGACGACGACGACGACGACGAAAAGGAGGAGGGTGGAGGATCGGGAGGGGGGGAAGAGGAGGAGGACGACGAGGAGGAACATGACGACAATGGGAGGACGATGATGGAAGGACGAGGGGGGGAGAGGGAGGACGAGGAAGAAGCGGAGGAGGAGGAGGAGGACGAGGTGGAGGAGGAGGACGACGATGACGATGAGAACGAGGACGAGGACGAGGAAGAGGAGGAGGAGTAGGAGGCGGAGGAGGAGGAGGAGGAGGAGAGGAGGAGGAGGAGGAGGGAGGAGGAGGAGGAGGAGCGCCATCGACAAGGAAGGTGGGGGCCACGAGGTCCGCCGGCTTGACGACGCCCGCGTCGCCCGCGCCCGCCCCCTCACTCTTATCCGCAATTGCGGGGTGCTATATACACACACACACACACCTATACGACCACCCTGCGGGTAATAAGGTCGGGGGGTAAGGGGGCCAGCAATGGGCAACAGTCGATCCCACTATCGATTTCTCGATCGATCTCACAAACGATGTCGTTATCGGTCCCAAGATCGATCTCACCATCGGTCTCATGATCGATCTCTCTATCGATCTCACAAGTGATGTCGTTATCGATCCCACGATCGGTCGCACCATCCGTCCCACTATCGATCTCACTCGATCGATCTCACTATCGATATCACTGTATCGATATCACTATCGATCTCACTCGATCGATTGCACTGTCGATATCACCCTGGATCTCGCTATCGATCCCACAATCAATCTCCCTATCGATATAACTCGATCTCACAATCGATAGCACTAGTCATATCACTATCGATCTCACTATCGATCTCACGATCGATTTCACGATCGGTCTCACTATCGATCCTACTGTCGATCTCACAATGGATTTCGTCATCGGTCTCACAATCGTTTTCGCACCGGGACACGGGCGGGACACTGGCGGGACACCGCGGGCCACCGCTTGCCGGAGCGAGAATTATTTGGTCCGGCCGGGGCCCAGCCACAAGCGGGACACCGGCGGGACACCGGCGGGACACCGCGGGCCACCGCTTGCCAGAGGGAAGAATAATTAGGTCTGGCCGCGCCTCAGCCACAGGAGACTTCCCTCTCGTCCGCCCGCGCAGCTTCGCCTCGCCCGCACGCGCGGCGCGCACGAACGCGAAACCGAAACCGATTTCCCGGTGGGGTGGCTCCCCGTTCCACTTCGATCTCACCCCCCACACCTCTGATATATATATATATATATATGTACATATACCACTCGTATTTTTTTGTAATTATAAATGTATACATATATATATATATATATACACAAGACTGCATTGGCGCTCTGCGCCGTGCGCATTGTTCTGGACGCTTCCCCGGCAAAGCAATAAATCATCGCTTGCTTCAGCAGAATGGCCTGGAGGCCTGGACGGGCGACCGGCCCTTTTTCTAATATCCCTGGTGCCTGCCGGCACCGCGTTCGCCCGATGCGCTTGAACGCTTGTGCGCAGGAGTGTGGAAGGAATGATGTTTTTTTCCCCCCCGCGCGAAGGTGCTGGTAAACGACTAAGCATCAAACTGTTGCGATGGCGCCTGTCCATGAGAAGGGAGCGGGAAGGGAGCAGGGATGAAGGGGGGCTGGGGGTCTCCCATGGCCTTCGTGGGTCTCTCTGGGGAGCCTTCTGGGGGACATCTTGGGCTTCTTGTGGCCAGTCTCGGGGCTCTCTGGGGCAGTCTTGGGCCGTCGTAGGGCAATATCGGGAGCCCATCGGGCGGTCTTGGACGCTGCGAACACCCCCGAAGCGGCGATGGTAAAAATATGTATCTTCCGAAGGGAATGCGACGATGTTTGCTTCTTCGGGGCTTTCTTAACGTCGGCCGTCTTCAGACCATCGATGTTCCTCTTGGAGCGCTCTTGTGTTGTCTTGGGTATCTCGTGTGCCTTTCCGATGCCCCCTCTGATCGCCTTGAATCCTCTGATCGCCTTGAATATGCTCGCAAGGACCGGCAAGACGCCCAGGGAGGCCTGGAAGGGCCGGCCGACCTTTTCCCAGGGCGTCCAGGGGGCCGCCGAGACGTCCGAAAGGGCGTCCGGGGCGTCCCTGGGGGGGGTCTGGTTTAGGTGTGTGTGTGTGTGTGCGTGTGTGTGTGTGTGTGTGTGTGTGTGTGTGTGTGTGTGTGTGTGTGTGTGTGTGCGTGTGCGTGTGCGTGTGCGTGTGCGTGTGCGTGTGCGTATGCGTGTGTGAGTGTGTGTGTGGGGGGGGGGTCAGGCTAATAGAAAGTATGCTAATCTGAACATATATATATATGTACACATATGCATACACATCTACAACGTGTATAAATACAATTACATAGTGACACATATATACATATATATGTGTATGGATACATGTGTATAATCAGATTTGTAATTTATTCATTTATATATATATATATACACACACGCGCGCTAGAACCACGCAAGCGCTTCGCGCGCTCAGCTTCGAGAAAAATGCCGAGGCGCTGCCACAGTTGTGTCGTACGGTTGGCGCCCGCCTGCGCTGACTTTGTCGCTGTTTCGGGTCACCCCCTCGAGCTCCCTTCCACATCCTTCTGCATGTTCCCTCCCTGCCTAGCTCCCACATTCCCCTTTGTCATCGTGTACCCTCGCTTCTCGTTGCATTATCCTCTCACTTGCTTTATTCTGCCACGGATCGAGCTCTCAGGCTCGAGCAAGGGCCCGCCTTAGCCTCGGTCGCAAAGTGGTATAGACGGGCGCTGGACGAATGCAGGACACTCAGCCACGCTCGCGCAGGACGCGCCGTCTCAGTGCCACGTACCAGCCTTCGTTCTCTCGGACAACAACAGCGTGAAGTGCCGAGAGACCTGGAATACGCCGACCCCAAATGCGCCTGCGCCCTGTCAACAGGCCACTCCAGCAGACTTGGAGAAGGGTCGCGTGCGCCTATCCTGTCAACTGCAATCCTTTCATCCATCTCGCCCCCAGCCCCTCATCAAGGAACGCCATCTGCAGCCCGTCGGTCTCGTTGAGGAACCGATGAAGGAGGAGAAGGAGGAGGAGGAGGAGGGGGAGCAGCGAGGTGAAGGAGGAGCCGGACGGAAGAATCCAGCATGAACACGGCATTTGGGCGAGGGCGTGGGCGTCTGCCCTGATCACCACGAGCTCACCACGAGCGGCGAACATATCCGTATCCGCGCCCTCGCGGTCTGGAGCGGTCTGGACTGAGTTCGTTCCTTTACCCAGGTGGGGTAGCGCGTGTCTTTGGGGGTGGAGAGGGGGTCGGCGGGGAGAGGATATTTGATCCGCATCACGAGCCAAGGGAAAAGACATCGCGAAGCAGATGTGCCCCATGGGAGGGGGGCAGCGTGCTTGCAAAAATTCGCGCGCATGGCGGTCGCACAGACGAGGGAGAGGGCAACGAATCGCAAATAGCAGCTGAGATGCACAAAGCAACGAGAGGACCTGCCGCCGACACCCCAAAACCGAGGGAGGAAAGTGCACACGCTAATTTAGTACGCTACTTCCCCCCTCCCTGTTTTTGGGGAGCCGAAACATAATCCAAGACAGGACGGCGACTGTGGCGTGCACTACCAAAGGCGCGCCCGCAGCACTGGCGCAACAATCGCCTGTGTGCACCACAACCCCTGTGTACACGACAAGGCCTTCATACACCACATACACCACAGCGCAAGTGCACACCACAATCCCGACGAGCACTGGGCTCGAACGTATCACATTCAATCTGTGAGTTGTTTGTGCTGCTTGATTTTGAGGCCCGGGATACGGCTCCACCCTGTGTTTTGGGCCCGCAGCGCCTGCGTACAACACAGCGCTTGTACGACATGATGCTTGCGCAACCACGGCAGCCATGTGCACCACAACGCCTAGCGACTGCGACCAGCACAAGGCTTGTGTACACCACAAATCCTCTGTACACCCCAAGGTACCGACCGGACCCCAAATCTGGGAAATCGTGGTAGGCCCGAACCTATCACATTCATTATGTGAGCTATGTGTGATTCTTGATGTTTCTGGCCTTGGGCACAGTCCGCCCTGTATTTTGGGCCCGCAGTGCCTTCGTGCACCACGGCTCCGGGACAGAACACGATGCTTGGGCAACCACAGCAGCCGTGTGCACCACAGCACCTCACACTCGCGTTCACCACAATGCTTGTGTGCACGCCTGTGTGCATCACAAAGACCTGAACGGGGAGCACCATCTCTGGAAAATCGTAGCGGGCAAGAAAACATGTCATTTCCAATATGTAAGATATGTCTGATTCCGATTGTTCTGGACCAGGATATAATCCACAGCAGGCTTTCGTGCACCACGGTGCCAGTGTACAAGCTGTGATTTGGGCAACCGCAGCAGCCGTGTGCCACTCTTCCTCCTCCTCCTGCTGCTCCTCCTCCTCCTCCTCGTCCTCCTCCTCGCATTCAAGAATTATGTTTGGATCCGTGGGAACTGCATTCGGATCTCTACAAGGTCGTGTGGAAGTTGCCCAGACTCTCGCCTGTGGCCTGGAGAAGATAAAGAAACAATCCCGTTCTGGGGTGCGGACACGCGGTCTCACGGATGTCTCGCGCGGGGTAACCAAAAAAAAGCGCCCCGTATCCGCGGGGTCGCGGCCCAGGGGCATAGCCCGCGAAGTCGCAGATACGGACGTGCTATTCGCTCACGAGCTCAGACGCCCCGAACATAAGAGAAGATTCAACAAATCCATGGCACATCTTCGAGGGACCGTCTCTGTGGCTATCCGCGTCGAATCCGCATCGAATCTCGAATGCCGAATCCACGTCGGGTACAGGAAAACACAGGAAAGGACAGACAAGACCTCAAGGATGCAACGCAAAGGAGGGGCGGCAGACTCTGGTCGATTGTCGCCCCGTTGGCCACACGTCGTCACCCTGGCGCCGAAAATGCTGCAGATGATCCAACCCACCCGGCATCCTCGAGGCGGTCCCTGGAACGCACCTGTCGGTATGCCTCGTGCTAGACGAGGTCTGTCGAGGTCGCACGGTTCCGCCCCACGGAACCGCAGCACGAGGCATTCGCTCAAGAGCCTGTGCCCCCACCGGGCGCAGACGGGAGAGAGGCGGGCAGCCTGGAGCAGCCAGCCCTCGTCGTGAACCTGCCTCTGCGGGGGACTCTGGGACCATAGCCGAGACACCGACTCAGGCGGGGTTCTAACTAGAGCAGCCCCCCCCCCCCCAAGGAGGCTGACATCGGATATTAACCTCAGTGCAATCACTGATGTGTGCCTTCTGGCCGACGCCTCCTCCTCCCCCTCCTCCTTCCCCGCCGCCGAGACCGACACAACAGCGCGCCGCAGGCCCGAGCTGCCCCGACGGGGAGGCCGCCCCGGCGGCCACTCTGCCGAGTGCGCGGGCGCAGGGGAAGATCGACACCGAGGGGCGGAACGCGCACGCGAGCCCTCCGCACGCCGCAGCCCGCGGAGGCGCGCTCCTCCTCCGCCCCCTCGAGCTGCACCCCTGCTCCTGCGCGGGCAGAGCGACCCGCCCGGGAGGCGGCGGGGGAGGCGCCGGTTCATGGCCGTGAGCACGACGGTCATCGAGAGCTTGTCCGGGTCGATGAAGTCGAGCGCCTTGGCCATTGCGATGAACACCTGGCTCGGGGGAGACAGGAGGAAGTACACGCAAACTTTCGGAGCTCCGCGCGGATCTCTTGGATCGGCGCTGGAGGTCCCCTGGCAGCGCCACTGGCGCCGCCTCTGGCGCGCTGCGCGCGCCAGGGAGGGGGGCTCGGCGCAGATCCAAGACATGCGATCTGAACTCCGAACGTTCATGTTTCTACAACTCTCTCCCAGCTCTCCACCCCAGAATGTGAAGGCAAACCGCCACGGGTCAAAGCTGCACCGCGGCACGTGAGCAGTGACGCTCGGCCAAGACTATAAGGCGAAGCCAGGACGAGGATAACATCGGATGAGGATGAATCGCGAGTCTCTGAGGCCCGGCAGCTCTGGAGCATGTCTCGGGCGCCGCGGCCTTCTCAGAGCGTTGTGGCTCTGGAACGGACTATTCTCGTCCTAGCCCCGCCCGAAAGACGCTCCGTTCGGGGCAGCGTGCGCCAGCCTCGCAGTCCCAGGAAGGAGGCAGGCTGGGCAGGCTGTATATGCGGGGAAGAGGGGAGCAATGAGGGGGGCGGCCCCCCCCCCGACTGAGTCCTGGCCTGGGTCCTGGCCTGAGTCCTGCCCCGTCCGACGGCGTCTTGATGTGTTCGGCACGTGGTCCCCGCATCTCTCGACCACCCTCTCGATCGCCTCCTCCTGGCGCGGGAGCCCCAGCCCATGGAGCGGCCTCCAGGTGCCGCGAGTGGGAACACGGGCCGCCGACAATCGTCCCAGAGGACGGCCCTATGAGAGTACGGCGGTGGCGCCGGAGGGCTGGGAGCACGTCGGCTCCACGATGCCCACGAGCGAAAGCGAATGCACACTGTTACAAAGAGGAGAACAGCACTGACAGTATGGCGAGACCTACACTGCTTACGGGGTCGGCCGAACGCCAGTGTAGAGGTCTGGGGAGGAGGCGGAGGAGATGGAGAGGGAAACGGAGGGAGAGGAGGAGGGATGGGGGCAGTGGCGGAGCACACGCGCGCGCGGGAGAGGCGCGCAGCATCTGGTGCCCGTGGGCACCGACCCAGGAGGAGGATCAATGATCGAGAGGTCCCCGCGGTGTCGGTCCCGTCGGGCCTTTTTGGAATGCCAAAGAGACCTCCGCAGGGTTCTGGGGAGGGGGGCTTCGACCCCGCCTGGGCCTCCAGGCAAAATCCCGACGGGTATCGCGCCTCGGGCCCAGCAGCAGGCCAGGAAACTCCCTCAGCAGCATCCGCATAAGCAGAGAGCCGAGAGGTGAACCATGAGGAGGATGAGGAGGAAGAGGAGGAGGATGATGAGGAGGAGAATCTTGAGAAGGGCGGTCCGTTCTTGCCCGAAGGTTGCCTTCGGAGCCCCTTCGGCATCTGAGCCCATGCGCCTGCCTTCGCTCCCACTCGGTCGCCGAACGGGCCGAATTCTCACCGCCGTGCTGCACTCGAGCACACGCGGCTGCCCTTTCGGCTGCTGAAGAGACTTAGACACCGAATGGCTCAGAAGGGACAGCTGGGATACCCCTTGGATGCTGACCCTGGCCCGTTTGCCTCCTTCCCGCCCTTTGGGCCTGTGGCCCCCCATTCCCCGTCCTACCCGCTTGGGCGACGCGAACACCTTCCATTTGGACCCGCCAGTGACCGCCCACAAAAACATACGAGCCTGACCATAATAGAATAAGAAACAACTGCATGAACATAAATTATCGGATGTCCGCGCGGCTGGATCTGCGCTGGGACCCCATCCCTGGCGCGTGGAGCGCGCCAGGGGCGACGCCGGAGGCGTCTCCAGGGGGTCCCAGCGCCAGTCAAGAATCCGCGCGGAGCTCCGACAATTTATATTCATGTAGTTTTCTTCTTCGGCATAATGCAACTGCAGGGCGTGAACCTCTTCTCGTAAACTGCGCGCCGCGTGGCCTGGCGAATATAGGGTGCCTGCGGAGCACGCTCGCAAGAGGCCGGCTGTGCTCCCTGTGGGGCCGCGATCCGCGTGCCTTCTCACGGGACTGGAATTCTCGCCGCTGCGGCAAAGAAGTACCGAGATGAGCGCTGGACCGCATGCGAACGCGCCCGCAGAGGCCGTAGGTAGAGCTCCCTGTGGGTCACGCTCCGCGTGAACTAGGGGAGCAACCAATGACATAAACATACGAACGCGGAAGTCCGCGCGGATGTCTCGAATCCGCGCTGGAGCCCCCTGGCGGCGCCTCTGGCGCCGCCGCTGGCGCGCTCCGCGCGCCAATGAGGGGGTCCAACGCAGTTCCAAGACATGCGCGCGGACCGTCGAAAATATATGTTTACGCAGAGTGTTCTTCTCCGAGTGGAGCGGTACGCTCCGCGTGAGCCGTGTGGCGAGACGGAAGGATTCCCATCCGAACACGGTAACGCCGTAGGTGGAGCTCCTTGTGGGGCACGCTCCGCGTGAGCGATGCGGCTAATGAAGGATTCCATTCCGAGCACGCCCACTGAAGCCGCAGGTGGAGCTCCCTGTGGGGCACGATCTGCGTCAGGGGTGCGCGGAACGTGGCAGAGGCCTGCATGTGAACGCGCCCACTCATGCCGTAGGTGGAGCGCCCTGTGGAGCACGAGCTGCGTTGGGGGTGCGCCGAGATGGGCGCGGGCCATCGTACGAGTGCGCCCAGTAACGCCGTGGGCTGTGCTCCATATAGGGGCCACGATCTGCGTGCTGGCGTGCCGACAGGGGCCCGGGCCCGCACGCGTCAGCGCCCACTGGGGCCACAGGTGGAGATCCCTCCGGGGGCCACGATCCGGGTGATGGGCGTGCCGAGATGGGCCCAGGCCCGCATGCGTCGGCGCCCGCTGAGACGGCAGGTGGGCACCCGCTTGGGGGGCACGATCTGCGTGACGGGTGGGCCACGTGGGGCGCGGCCCCCTCGCGTCTGCACCCACGTAGGTGAAGCTCCCGAGGCCACAATCTGGGTGAGGGATGCGCCGAAATTGCGGCGGTCCCCCATGCGTCGGCGCCCACTGAGGCCGCACGTGGAGCTCCCTCTGGGGACACGAGCTGCGTGATAGTGTTGTCGGCATGGGCGCCAGAGCACATGCGCCTCTGCCCGAAGAGGCCGCGATCGAGCTCCCTCTGGGCTCACGATGTGCGTGAGGAGCGTGTCGAAATGGACACGGGCCCGCAGGCTTCGGCGCCCTCTGAGGCCGCAGGCGGAGCTCCCTCTGGGGGCACGATCTGCGAGAGGAGTGGGCAGAAGTGGGCGCGGGCGGGCATGAGCCTGCCCTCACTGAGATCGCGTGGGTGGAGCTCCTCCTGGGGCCACGATCTGCGTGAATGGTGTGCCGAAGTAGGCGAGGGCAGGAAGGGGGTGATGGAGGCGGTGAGGAGCGCGAGGTGCGACACGCGGCGCTGCGCAGAGAAACCAGAATACGACAACACAATAGGGCTGGGAAATCATCAGACCCCCCTCGTTGCCAACCGCCCCCTCGTGCTCACTGGCGCAGGCCATGCCATGCCTCAGTGTTGATCCTGTCGGGCATGCCGTACTTTTCCATGAACTCCAGAGTTGACCTCTCGTCCTGAAGGTCGATGAACTTCTGGCCCTGCTCTCGCGGCTAAGTCAGCAGTCCCACCCTGTTCTCGTACTTCTCTTCTTCTGCCACCGCTGCTCTCTTCCTCCCCCTTCCCTCTCTCACGTCATCGGCATCTCCCCTGCCATGCTCTCGTCTCTTGCTCTGCCTCTTTCCCCACTTTTCTGGCATCCTCTTCCCTCCCTCCGTCCCCACCCTCCCTCCCTTCACTCACTCCTCCTTCTTTTCTCCACCTCGCCCTCCTCCCCCTGCTCCCCCTCAACATCCGCATCATCGTCCTCATCCTTCTCCTCCTCCTCCTCCTCCTCCTGGACGCCGCTGGGAACTCTGGAGAACCCTGGATGACCCTTGGACATGTGAGGCGTCCCGCGCCCTCCCTGAAGCCTCCAGACGCCCCCCTGAAGCTCCGAACCTTACTGCTGCTGGAAGGCCCCTCGCCGACCCAAGAGATCCACGCGGACCTCCGAACCTCTGTGTTTGCATCGTGTTGGCCTTCGATGGGAAGATCAGAGAGCCGTCAACACACATCCGAACAACCTATCCTGGCAACCTCCGGGAACTCCAGAAGCACACCAGAAAATGGTTCAAGGTCTGGGCACACATCTGATCTCTCACCGGGTCCCCGGACCCTCTTGACCTGGCCCTTTTTTCGAGCTGTGGTCGTGGCGGCAGGGGGGGCCCCGACAGCGACCAAGAACAAGAGAACGGTAAGGTGGCCGAAGTGGCTGTAAAATACACGGATCGTCCGAGATCTCCACATCTGGGCGCGCCAGCGCAAGAACTACGGCGAATTTTCTACCGTGACGGCTTGCGCATTGGCTTCCGAAACCGCGTGCACCGTTCAAAATTTCAACGATCGCGGTTTGTTTGGCAGCGCCGATCGTAAGCTCGCGTCCGAGCGCGTGCTGCCACGGCCTCCAGCCGCAGCCGCGCCCCCGAGGCTCCCTCTCTCGAGCGGCCCCGCGCTCGCCGCTCAGGGCGCACCGCAGGCCACCGACCGGCAAGCGCAGCGGACCCCGACCGCGACGACGAGGAACTCCAGGTCAGGGCGAGAGGAGGCGAGGGAGGGGGAGGGGGGGACCTAAGAGGAATGAACGGACAGCGTTCGAGAACCTCTTGAGGTATGCCGCGCGGTGGGCCTCCTGGGGGAAGGAGAACAGGGAGGGAGGAGGGAAAGCAGGATGAATCAGCATCGCACGGGCAAATGGGATCGAGATCGAAATGTGCATCGAATCAGGCAGCACCGGCACGGAATCGAACTCGGATCGGACCGGCCGCGCCAGGATGCACGGCAACGCTGTGCGCATATCGGGCCGCATCGCATCGTCAGAATATCGGAACCGAATCCGCTCAGGCGGGCCAAAATCCACATCGGATCGGATCGATCGGATCGACATGGACCCTGGACGGAGGAGCAGAACAGTGAGGGAGCAGGGGCGGCGCAGAGCGCCACCGCTGTACAGGAGGAGGGTGAGGGGAGGGTGAGGAGGAGGTGGTGGAGGAGGAACACGCAATAGAACGTTCGAAGATCTGCCGCGCGAGGGGGGGGCCGCCTCGATGAGCATTGGCAGCAGGGCGGGGGCGCACTGCAGCTTCTCGGGGAGCGTGAGCATCTTCTGGTTAAGTAGGATCGACCTCGGGTGGCAGCGCCACCGCGGCCGCCATCGTCGTCGTCCTCATCTTCGTCGTCGTCGTCGTCGCTGTCATCGTCGTCGTCGTCGTCGTCGTCGTAGTCGTCAGCGCCGTCGGTTGCAGACGGCACCGTCGTCGTCGACGGCAGCGTCGCCGTCGGCGTCATCCCCGCCGCCGCCGCCGTCGCCGTCGGCGCCGTCGACGCCATCGCCATCGTCAACGACAGCAGGGTCGACATCGGAGTCCGCGCTGAGACTAACTTTTCAGGCGGGCTTTTTCAGTCCGATTGGTCAACGGAACAATGCGCGAGTGATCTGCAATCAAGGATGCGGTCGCAATGCAGTTTCCCCCCATCCCTCGCCATAGGCGTCAATGGCTAAACCAAAACCGAAAAACAACAAACCGACCGAACCGACAGCGAAATAGAAACTGCAACCGACCGAGACCCCTTCCCTTTGATCCCTCCCCCCCCGGGTCAGATACGACGCCCCCCCCTGGGACTCCTCTTCCCCTGGGCTCCAGCCAAGCCGACCTTGAGCAACCTCGTAATTGAGTCGAAGGGAAGCCCCTTCCCTTTCATTCCTCCCCCGCCGGGAGGGGGGGGGGGTAGCGGGGGGGGGTAGCGACCCCCCCCCGAGTCAGATACGACGCCCCCCCCCCGTACCGACCTTGAGCAACGTCGTCATTGAGTCGAAGGGAAGCCCCTTCCCTTTCCCTTCCCCGACGGGGGGGGGAGAGGAGGTCCCGGGGGGGGTCCCGGGGGAGTCCCGGGGAAGTCCCGGGTCAGATACGACACCTCCCTCCCCCACCTTCTCGTCCTTCTCCCCGTTCCCCCAAACCATCCCACAGCCCGTGCCTCTTGCTGCGCATTGCGAACAGGGTCGGCGGCACCGGCCGTCAGGCCTTCGCAATAGAAACTGCAACCGACCGAGACCGAAGGACCGAAGGACTGAAGGCAGCATGGAAGGACGCAGCGGCGCAGCAACCGACCGATCAGGATCCGACCGAGCGCACCCGTCTTGGTTGCGTGATTATCATCCCCTGACAAAAGAAGCATGACTGCCCATGCTGGACATAAATAGGCAACTCACTGTCGCTGCGTTGTCGCCGACCGCTGGAGCTCTTCCCCACCACAACGTTTGTCATCCCTGCTTGCTTCCCTGAGAGCATCAACGCCAAAAACGGGAATCCGGATGCCGAAGCCGTCGAAAACGCTGGCCGTCGCAACTTTTGGTCGCCACGCCCGAGGTCTGCATCCCACTCTTCCCTCCTCCTCCTCCTTCTCCTCCTCCTCCTCCTCCTCCTTCTCCTCCACCCTCGAGGGGGGAGAGGGAAGAAGGGAAGATGCGGCGCATGCCGGAGAAGGGAGGAGGAGAGGGAGAAGGAGGAGAGGGAGGAGGAGGGAGGACTAGGACTAGGACTAGAACGGTGGTCTGCCTCCGACGAGGCAGGTCCAAGGGAAGGAGGAGGAGATGGGCAGGAGGAGAAGGGAGGAGGCAGGGGGGAGGAGAGAGGGAAGGGAGGAGGGAGGAGGGAGGAGGAGTGAGCGAGGGAGGAAGCGGAGGGGCAGCAGGGCGGCAGGGGAAAGGGGGGCGCGGAGGAGGGGGGCCGCCGGGGCGCAGGCAGGCCGAAATTAAATGGCGCGGGGATTCCCTCCAGAAAGTCGAAGGTGGTAAACTCCCCGGGCAGCTCCTGCGGCGGCCGATGTCGAGGGGGAATAGAAGGATCGAGGAGGAGGAGGATATCATCAGACCTACTGGTGCGATCTCGCACTGCGGTATTTCGACCGACCGACCGTGCCTGTGATATGTGTTGGGCTCCGTGCGCTGGGATGCGTGACTGCCTCGGTGTGCTGGGCAAGGCTGCGTGCTGGGATGTGTCGGTGTACTGCCTCGATGTGCTCGGTGCTGGGATACTGCCTCGGTGTTTTCGGTGCTGGGATGTGTCTGTGTACTGCCTCGGTGTGCTGGGATCGGTGTGCTGAGATGTGTGAACGTACTCGGATGTGCGCTTAGGGGGCTGAGATATGTGGAGGTGTGCCATGTGTGCTGGGTTTGTGCTGCCTCCATGTGCTGGGATGTGTGATTGCCTCGGTGTGCTGCAACATGTGCTGGCCGTGGCCCCCCTGGATGTGCGCTGGGGGTGCTGGGTCGCGTGGAGGTGTGCCAAGGTGTGTGCTGGGTTGTGTTGCCTCCGTATGCTGGAATATGTGCTGGGAGATGTGCTGGAATGTGTGCTGGATGTGCTGGGATGTATGCGTGTGCTGTGATGTGCTGGCCGCGCCCCCCCTTGGGTGTGCTGGGATGCGTGCTTGGATGTGTCATTGTACTGTTTCGGTGTGCTCGGTGCTGGGATGTGTCGGTGACCGACCGTGCCCCCCCTGCCCGACCGTGGCCCCCCGTGCGCCCCCCCTCTCTGCTCACTCCGACCGACCGACCGTGCCCCCTCCCTGCCCGATTGTGGGCCCCCCGTGCCCCCCCCCCTTCCCCCCTGTGCCCTCCTTCTGCTAATCCCACCAACCCTTTAGGCGTGCCCCCCACCCTGCCCGACCGTGGACCCCCGTGCCCCCACCTGTCCCCCGTGCCCCCCCTCTGTTTTTTCTGTCTTCTCCGACCGGCCGACCGTGCCCCCGCTTCCCCCGCCCGACACTGGCGCCCCGTGCACCCCCCCCTTCCCCCCGTGACCCCCCTCTGCCAATTCCGGCCGACCGACCGTGCCCCCCTTTTTCGGCGTGCCCCCCCGATGCATATTCCGACCGACCGACCTGCCCTCCTCCCCCCCCGCCGCCCGTCCGTGCCCCCCCCCCCCCCCCTCCCGTGGCTCCCCTCTTCTCACCCAGGCCGACCGACCGTCCCTCCCCCCGTGCCCGACCGTGGCCCCCCGTGCTCCCCACCCGTTATCCCCCGTGCCCACCCCCTCTCCTTCTTTCGACCGACCGACCGTGGCCCCCTCCCCCCCCCCTTGCCTGGCCATGGCTCTCGGTGTTCCCCGCCCCCCCCCCCGCCCCCTCTGCTCACTCCGACCGGCCGACCGTGCCCCCCTCCACTGCTCGACCGTGGCTCTCGTGGCCTCGGCCCCTCTCCCCAAATGTACCCCTCCTCAGATTATTTCGACCGACCGACCGTGCCCTCTCCCCCAACTTGACCGTGGCCCCTCGTGCCCCCGCCCTTCCCCCCGTGGCCCCCGCCCTCTGCTAAAGAATCCAGCCGACCAACCGTGCCCCCCCCCCCCCCCCTGTCCGACCGTGGCACCCCGTGCCTCCCCTCCTTCCACGTGGCCCCCCCTATGCTTACTAGAACCACGCGCGCGCGTCGCGCGCGCTTAGGTTCTGTCGAGTCACAGACCCAGGAATCCTCCTCCTCCTCCTCCTCCTCCTCCTCCTCCTCCTCCTCCTCCTCCTCCTCCTCCTCCTCCTCCTCCTCCTCCTCCTCCTCCTCCTCCTCCTCCTCCTCCTCCTCCTCCTCCTCCTCGTCTTCCTCCTCATCCTCCAATAAAACCCCTCTCGGGCCCATCTTGGGGCTCTCTTGGGCCGCCTTTGGAGCCTCTTGGGGCGTCCTGGGTCTCTCGTGGGGGCTTCTTGGAGCTCTCTTGGCGCCTCCTGGAGCCTCTTGGGGCCGAAAGCTCGGAATTCTACAGTGGCTTTCTCCCTCTGGGACCCCTCTCGGGCACGCCTTGGGGCTCTCTTAGGCCATTTTGGAGTTCAATTTTGCCGTCCTGGGCGCCTCGTGAACCGTCTTGGAATTCTCTTGGGGGCCACCTAGGCCGTCTTGGGAGCCTCTTCGGACGTGTTGGACGCGGTGAAAACCCAACAGGCGACCATGCGAAAAGTATACGTTTCCCATAGAAATGAAACCATTTTTGCTTCTTGGAACTCTCTTGGGGTGCCTCTCGGAACGTCTTGGGCTGATTTTGGAAGCCTTTTGGCGCCTCTGGGCGGCCTTTTGGCGCCTCCTGGGATGTGTTGGGCCAGAAGCTCGGAATTCGAGAGTGACTTTCTCCTTCTGGGACCCCTCTCGAAGTCGTCTTGGGGTTCTCTTGGGCCGTCTTGGGGCCGTCCTGAGCCACTCGTGCGCAGCCTTGGAGCGCTCCCGGAGGCCTCGTAGACCGTCTTGGGGCCTCTTGGGCCGTCTTGGACGCGGTGAAAGCCCAAGATGCGAACATGCGAAAAATATACGTTTTCCCATAGGAATGGCACGATTTTTGTTTCTTGGACCTCTCTTGGGGTGCCTCTCGGAACGTCTTGGGGTGCTTTTGGGAGCCTTTTGGCGCCTCTTGGCGGCATTTTGGCGCCTCCTGGAGCCTCTTGGGCCGGAAGCTCGGAATTCGAGGTTGGCTTTCTCCGTCTGGGACCCCTCTCGAACTCGTCTTGGGGCTCTCTTGGGCCGTCTTGGGGCCGTCCTGGGCCACTCGTGCGCAGCCTTGGAGCGCTCCCGGAGGCCTCGTAGACCGTCTTGGGCGCCTCTTGGGCCGTCTTGGACGCGGCGAAAGCCCAAGAGGCGAACATGCGAAAAATATACGTTTTCCCATAGGAATGACACGATGTTTGCTTCTTGGGCCTCTCTTGGGCTGCCTCACGGAGCGTCTTGGAGGCTTCTGGGACCTTCTTGGTGTCATGACAGGCGTCTTGGAAGGCATCTGGAGCCATCGGAGCGCGTTCCGAAGCCGCCTGCGAACGATCTTGGACGGCGTCCGGCGGTCCGACGAGCCTCCGGGCCCCCCGGGGCCCACATTTGTGGTCGGGGTCCCCCGGACCCGGTGCGCGCGTTATATGTATAGGTTCTGTCGAGTCACAGACCCAGGAATCGTTGTGAGAAGAAATTGGTGACGCGAAGCGTCGTGGGGGCGTCCTTGGACGTCTGGGGTCTCCTGGGGCCTCTTGAGGGGCCTCCTGGGGGCCTCCTGGCGGCCTCTTGGGGCGGAAGGCTCGAGCTTGCGGTTCGTGGTCCCCCTCTGGGCCCCCTCTTGGGCCCGTCTTGGGGCCCTCTTGGGCCATCTTGGGCGCCTCTTGGGCCGTCTTGGGGCCCTCTTGGGCTGTCCTGGGGCCCTCTTGGAAGCTTCTTGGGCCGTCTTGGGGCGGTCTTGGGCGCCTCTTGGGCCGTCCTGTAACGTCGGAAAGCCCAAAAGACAACTTTGTTGAACATGTACGTTTTACGAAGGGAATGGGCCAACTTTTGCGTCTAGGGGCCCTCTTGGGACGCATGTTGGAGGCTTCTTGGGGCGTCTTGGGGGCGTCCTTGGACGTCTGGGGTCTCCTGGGGCCTCTTGAGGGGCCTCCTGGGGGCCTCCTGGCGGCCTCTTGGGGCGGAAGGCTCGAGCTTGCGGTTCGTGGTCCCCCTCTGGGCCCCTCTTGGGCCCGTCTTGGGGCCCTCTTGGGCCATCTTAGGCGCCTCTTGGGCCGTCTTGGGGCCCTATTGGGCTGTCCTGGGGCCCTCTTGGAAGCTTCTTGGGCCGTTTTGGGGCGGTCTTGGGCGCCTCTTGGGCCGTCCTGTAACGTCGGAAAGCCCAAAAGACAACTTTGTTGAAAATGTACGTTTTACGAAGGGAATGGGCCAACTTTTGCGTCTAGGGGCCCTCTTGGGCCGCATGTTGGAGGCTTCTTGGGGCCTCTTGGGGGCGTCCTTGGACGTCTGGGGTCTCCTGGGGCCTCTTGAGGGGCCTCCTGGGGGCCTCCTGGCGGCCTCTTGGGGCGGAAGGCTCGAGCTTGCGGTTCGTGGTCCCCCTCTGGGCCCCCTCTTGGGCCCGTCTTGGGGCCCTCTTGGGCCATCTTGGGCGCCTCTTGGGCCGTCTTGGGGCCCTCTTGGGCTGTCCTGGGGCCCTCTTGGAAGCTTCTTGGGCCGTCTTGGGGCGGTCTTGGGCGCCTCTTGGGCCGTCCTGTAACGTCGGAAAGCCCAAAAGGCGACTTTGTTGAAAATGTACGTTTTACGAAGGGAATGGGCCAACTTTTGCGTCTAGGGGCCCTCTTGGGACGCATGTTGGAGGCTTCTTGGGGCCTCTTGGGGGCGTCCTTGGACGTCTGGAGGCCATCTTCAGCATCTCGGAGCCCTCTTGGAGGCCTCTTGGAAGTTTCTTGGGCCGTCTTGGGCGCTCCTGGGGCCGTCTTGTCTGACCGGGGAGGCCTCCGGCAAGCCCCGACGAGCCTCTGGGCCCCCCGGGGCGCACATTTGTGGTCGGGGTCCCGGCCCCGGGCCCCCGGACCCGGTGCGCCGTTATATGTATATTCCGACCGACCGACCGTGCCCTCTCCCCCGATGTCCGACCGTGGCCCCCCGCCCCGCCCCCATCCCTGTGTGCCCCTTCCCCATCAGCTTAGAGCGACCGACCATGCCCCCCCCCCCTGCCTGACCGTGTCCCCCCGTGCCCCCCCCTTCCCTCCTTGTTCCCCCTTCTGCTTATTCCGACCGACCGACCGTGCCCCCCCTGCCCGACCGTGGCCCCCCGTGCCCCTCCCCCCCCTCTGCCCGACCGTGCCCTCCCCCCCCTTCTGCTCATTCCGACCGACCGACCCCCCATGCCGACCGTGGCCCCCCGCCGTCTTTTCCGACCGACCGACGTGCGCCACCCCAGCCCGTCCGTGGCCTTCTGTGCCCTCCTCCCCTTCCCCCTGTGCCCCGCCCCTCTGCTAATTCCGACCGGCCGAGCCGACCCTGCCCCCCCTGCCTGACCGTGTCCCCCCCGCGCCCCCCTCCTTTCCCCCCGTGCCCCCCCCCCCTCCCCCTCTGCTTATTCCGACCGCCGACCGTGCACCCCCCTTCCCCTGCCCGACTGTGCCCCCCCGTGTTCCCTCCACACCCCCGCGCCCCCCCCTGCATATTCCGACCGATCGACAGGGCCCCACCCCTCTGCTCGACTGCCCCCCTCTGCTCGACCGTGGCCCCCGCTCCCCCCCCTCCCCTCCCCGTGCCCTCCCCCTTTGATGCCTACTCCGACCGACCGAGCGGTTCCCCCCCCGCACCCCTGCCCGCCCGTGGCCCACCGTGCCCCCCACCCTTTTTCCCCCGTGCCCCCCCCCCCCCTCTGCTTATTCCGACAAGCCGACCGCGCCGCCCCCCCTGCCCGACCGTGCCCCCCCGTGCCCGTGCCCCCCCCCATTCCCTCCGTGCCCCTGCCCCCCCTCCCACTCTGCTTCTTCCGACCCACCGGCAGTGCTTCCCCTCCCCTGCCCGACCGTTGCTCCTCGTGCCGCCCCCCCTTCCCCCTTTACTCCGACAGGCCGATCGTGCCGCCCCCCCCCCTGCCCGACCGTGGCCCCCCGTGCCCCCCCTCCCGGCTGATTCCGACCGACCGACCGCTCCGACGAGCTCACAGTGACGTAACACATTCTCCACACCAAGGCTCCCAAGAGCGAGCGATCTTCCAAACACTTATCAAGCATCTATCATGTTTGTCTCCGGAGCCCTCTTGGGCCGCATGGAGGCCATCTTGGGCGTCTTGGACCGATCAGTCGACGAATCGGGGCCCATCTCCACCGTTCTGGGAGTCTCTGAACGCCCTCCTGGCCAGTCTTCGGGCTCTCGTGGCGTCCCAAAGGCTCACGCGACACACCCCGGGCCCGCGCACGAGCGCGCAAGAGCGCCTGGGAAACCATGGGTCCGGGCCCCTACGAACCTTACAACCCCGGTGCCTCTCAGGGCTGCATGCGCCTTGGGGCACTCCACAACGTACTGAAGGCACTGTGGCCGATCTCGGCTACGCATACCATCGCGCCCCCCCGTCTTGGGACCAAGCGTTTCGCTCCATACAGGGGGCCTTCATTCTAAACCACGCCGATGAAGCCTCGCAAACCTCTCCCGTCATATTGAGATCGCCTTCAGATAAAACCTTGCGCTGCGTCGCACAGCCATGCTGCTATTCGCCGTCCCCCGTTATGGTCACTCGCCAGCGTGTCGCAGCACTCGCACGCTTCCCCGAAACTACCACAGGTTGGCACCATCTCCATCTCACATTGTCCCGCATCCGCGATTGTATGATCCTTGGCACGCGCGCCTCAAGTCATATGATTTTGCCCTGTAGGCTGATATTCGATTCAAACATATCAGAAAAGGATCTTCGCGGAGGATGTTACAAGGGAATTGTTCGAAACGGAAATTGGGCTGCATTGGGGTCTGATCTCAGACACCTGTAAAAGCCAATGTCCGCTTCGAGCACAGATAAACGCCCCAGGACCGAGGAAGAGGAGGAGGACGAGGAGGAGGAGGAGGAGGAGAGGAGCAACAGGACCGAAGAGCAGGAGGGAGAGGATCATCGATTAGAAGGAAGAAGGCGAGGAGGAGGAGGAGGAGGAGCAAGAGGCCCCACCTCCGCTCAACCTTCTATCGCGCGCGGGAGACGTATTCGCGTCCACGGCCTCGCTGTCTAAACTCCTCGGCGCCGACGCCGTGGGATGTGGGGCGGCTGTGAGAGGATGCCCCGCGCGGAGCGTATCCACGGGATCGCGTATTAGTGGGATCGTGCCCTTGCTGGGGGAGAATGCCGCTTCTCCACGGACCTCTTGTGGGGTGCGTTCTGATTAGAATTTCGAAGCGAATTTCGTCGTTGTGACGAGGGCCTCCCAGGAAGCCCCAACAAAATGGGAAACGAAGGAAGAGTAGCAGTATTGGTACCGCGGGTTGGTGTCGTGTGGGGATCGTTCAACCTTGAACGATCGGCCGTTTCCAAAACGCCGAATCGTCAACGATGGGCCGAATCCGGGCCGCTAGCGGCGTTCAACGTTGACCGCCAGCGGCGGGCTCACCGCTGGTCGACACGACGCGACCCTGCCACATCTGTTCCTCTCCCGATCGATGTGCAAACTGCCAGGGCGTGGATGTGGATCTGTTCGTCGCTCGTGAGCGGCTGCGGATGCCCCCCCCCCCGGACACCAACCAGCAAATTGCCTCAACGCAAAAACTGAGGAGCAATACGTGCAGGCCCCCGTGTGACCCTATCGGCTCCAAAATGCATCTGCCATGTGGCCATACTGAGATCCGTGCTCCTCTTCCTCCCTCTCCGTCCCCTTCCCCCCTCGCCCTCCCCTTTCTCATCCCTCTCATCATGCTCCCTCTGCGTCATTTGCCCTCCTGGTCCTCCCTCCTCCTCCTCCCTCTCCTATTGGTGGTGTGGTGTCGTCGCTTCGCCCTCCTCCGACTCCCCCTTCCCGATCTTCATAGGCATACAGTGCAACAACAACATTGAAAGACACGTCCGAACCGATGGCGAAATCTAAACCGATCGAAACCGATGGACCGAACACAACATGGGACTCGGCGGCGCAACAGCCGGCCGAACCAAACCGACCAAATGCAGCCGAATGCGAAACAGTCGAACCGACCGAACCGCGGACACACTTGGATCTTCACCTCTGCACAACAATGGCTACCACGCACTGATCACGGAATGAGGCCGCCAACGCAGCACAAAGCGAGACCCTTAGTGGACAGCTGATCGCGCGGATGTCCGCACAATACGCCCATTTCTCATCGTCCTCATGGACGTAAGTTCAACGGGCGGGTGGCCAAATTCGCGGTGCAGTTGTACCGATTTAGGGAGATCCCCTCCATCCTAATCGCTTGCGAAGACTGCTTTGAAGCACCCATTCGCCGACCGTCTAATGTGGCAGCCTTGGGCAGCATAGCATAACGTAGATGTGGTTGCAAGCGTGTGTCCCAAACAATGACTTCTTACCCTCTCGATGTGCAACCTGTGTGGTGCAAACCATGCGGCGTAAGCCATGCGGTACAAGCTGCGTGGTGCAAACTACGTGGTGCAAGCTACGTGATGTTAGTATGCCTGCAAGCTACGTGATGTTAGTATAGCTGTGTGGTGCAAGCCATGCGGCGCAAGCTGTGTAGTGCAAACTATGCGGTGCAAGCTGTATGGTGTTCATTCGTCTGTGATGTGCGTGTACGTCGTGTGATGCAAGCCAAGTGGTGCAAGCTATGTGGTGCAAGCTATGATGTGGATGTTCTGTGGTAAATGCTCTGTGGTGCAAACTATGCTGTGTAAGCTAAGTGTAAGGCATGTTGTGTACGTTATTTGGTACCGTCTATGAGATGCAAAAGATGTGGCTATGGGCTGCAAACTCCTGGGAATACTTGTTCGGGCGTGTAACGCAGGAGGTGCTCACGGGCGGGCACCGGGAGAAAATCCGGAACCAGGCGGCCACAGGCGAGCGAAGACACGGAACTACCACCGAGGGGCACGAGGCGAAACCGAGGAACATCACCGAATTGCTTAAGGTCGCACGGTGCAAGCACTGGGTCGGGAACAAGTAAGTGGAATCATTTCTCAACACTGAAACAAGTTTTGCGCGCACTTGCTGCATCAGACGAATCGTACAAGTAGTGGCAGTACTGGTGGTGCGCAGAGCTGCACAACCATATTAGCATATGTTACTGTAGTGCTGCACGAAAACCAAGCACACCCACCGCGCGCACTGCGCGCCCACGAGGCACCCAATGCAAGGCACAAGCCGACACCACAGCACACCCACCCAATTACTTAGCAAGGTAAGAAAAAACCCTAATTGCAAACACGTTTGGAGAACAACACGAGGACAACTCTCAAAGAAAACGGCTGGCAAGCCGTGCCGACGCGACCTCTGGTGCGTCGAAGATATTTTCAGGGATGGAGGAGGGACGGGACAATGCATAGGATGAGAAGGCATATGTCCCCTATGTACATGCGGTCAGATGGCGAGGGACTACTAGCTTCGCCAAGCCTACACATGTTCGCTGTCAGCCGATCGTGTTCCCCCATTCAAATGTTGATATACAAGGGCATGTGATGTCAACCCTGGTGAGTTTCCATAAAGGCAGTCTCATAGTACGACCCTTCTTCCCACAGGGTCACGTGTATAATGTCTTCATTGGCGGTCAGGCGATGAACTCCCTATGGATGTCCATCCTCACGGCCGGATAATAGGTCACCCCGTAAGACGTTCCGTCAGTGATGTTCGACCAGATGGCCATGTCGGCAAAGCATATTTCTGCTCGCCGTCAGATGAGATAAGACCCGCCCCAGTGGCTCCCCTGTCTGTGGTCAGATGGCTGGGTCCTTATATCCACCACCGTGCCCTAGTGGCACCAAGTGGAGTGCCCCCAGGTTCCCTGCTCCACCCCTGCGCCCCCGTCCGCAGTCCTGAGGAGGGGTGCCGAGACTCCAGGTTTCAAATTTCCTGGGACTTCCCGCGTGCCCCCAGGCCCCCAGCGCGCCTTCCCGCACGATGTGTTCGGGCCCGAGGGGCTCCGAGACAGACCGAGAGGGCCCCAGGAGCCCCCAAAACGTCCCAAGAGAGCGCCTTTCCAAGCAGGCCCCGAAGGTCCGAAATCATGAATTTCCGTTGTAGTGTTCACTGTCTTGGGGGATTATCCACTTACCGTGCGTCCGACGCTCCGAGACGTCCCAATAAGCCCCAGAGACCACCCCCAAACGCCGTAAGACGGCCAAAGAAGACCTCAACAAGACCCCAAAGGCCCCCAAGAGGCCCAAGGAGGCCCCCAAGAGGCCTCCAAGAAGCTCCCAGAAAGCTCCCTGGAGGCCCTAAAAATGGCTCAAGAAGCTCCCAAGAGGCCTCGTCGTCCTGTTCCTATCCTATCCTCCTTTTCCCTCTCTCTCTCTCTCTCTCTTTCTCTCTCCCCATCCTCCTCTTCCTCCAGCACGTGTTCGCCGAAGGGCTTCCACACCGACGGGGGGAACACATTGTCCAACAACGCCAACAAGCGTTGCTCAAACGTTTTGCCACCTAGGCGTATCCAAAAAAGCAGGGCGCGGCGGAGATGTGCTGCAAGCGTCTTCCATACCTATATATACATACGCATGTTTATATGTCTATGTACCACTCCTTCTCGACTATACTTGGACGGAGACCCCCCGTACATGCCTCCCCCCGTACCCCCCGTTGGTTCCTGACACCGCGCTGGATCGTTCAACCTTGAACGATCGGCCGTTTCCGCAACGTCCAATCGTTCAGCATCGATCGATTCTGGGCCGCCCGCGGCGTTCAACCTTGAACGCCGCTGGCGGGGTCGCCGCCGGTCGACACGTCGCAAACCTACCGTACACAAGTTCGGCCCTGGGCGCTGGCGCCCGATGGCGTCAGACGGCCCAGGAACGCCCTTATAAGCAGCCAAAAGAAGCACCGAACAGGCCCGCAAAGGCCCTCCTGATGAGCCCGAAGGAGGCCCCGAAGAGGCCTCCAAGAGGCTCCCAGGGAGCCCCCAGGAGACCACAGGAGTGCCCAGAGAAGGCTCCCAAGAGGTATACTCCTCTTCCTCGTTTTCCTCCCGCTTCCTCCTCCTTCTCCTCCTCCAACGACGGCTAGGGGAAGACATGGTCCGATAGCTTGGCCAAGCTCTAGCCCAACTTTCGACCACACAGGCGCTTCCAGAAAGGCAAGGGGCGGCGGTGATTCGCCGTAGGCGTCTTGGACTTCACAACCCAAAGATTGCACCCCATGAGTTGCACAGATCCGCTGCTTGGGCCCACGCGCTGGCATCGTTACATTGTGTTGGCGAGGCGAGCAAGCCCCACGATGATCCACGTCGTACACCACCGCGGCGCCCTGAAAAATGCGCGGGCTCGCCAGCTGGCGAGTTGCTCTAATGGCCAGAATGCGGTACGCCACAGCTTCGAGGCGGCCGCGCCGCAGAAGCATCGGACTGGGAAGCCGCGGGGTAACCGATGCGGTCACCCGCCCGCACGGCGGGGCGGAATCGCAACTCACGGACTCACGAGCGTGGCTCTGGTCTGGACCGCGCTCCGGTCCCAGATGCCCCCACCCCCCCTCCCGCCCCCCCTCCGCCTGTCCCATGGGACCCCCTCCTCGTGCCCCATTGACCTCCCTCTCCTCCTGCACCACAAGGGCACTCGAGCAGTGCCCCTCCCGCCCGCCCCCCTCCTGCCCCTGGACAGCCCCTGCTGCTCTTGCAATTCCCCGCCGATCCCAGACAGCTGGCGCTCCAATCATGCCGTTGCTTGGACCCCCCAGACTGGGTATGGACCACTTCCCCAGGGCTGGCTTTTCATCCTGAGTCGTTTTTGACGGTCTGGTAGAATCCGTAGAGGGCTCCCAGAGACCAGACACGGCCCCAAACTGGCCGCTAATTTCTTGTTCGGAGCATCGGATCTCTGGGATCGGAGGGCGCTCCTCAGCCAGGCCGCGCAGGAGAGGCCGACGCCCGAGACTGAGCCAAAACACACCGCCACAGGTCCGGGCACGCGCACACACGCGAGGCGACCGCCCCTCGTGGCCCAGCGGGCTCGCCCGAGCTCGGCGCGCGCGCGAGCCACAGGAGCCGAGCCGCAGCAGAGAAGCCATCGGAGCTCGCGGGCGGCGGAGATCGGAGCAGGGCGAATTGACCAAAACGTCCGGCGTCTCGAACAGGCCGAGACGGAAAGTTCGCACCGCCCTCGCCATCTCGGGGCCCTCACCGGGCCAAGGGCCCGTCAACGAAACGACTTGGGATAGAAGACCCGTCCTCGGAAAGTGGTCGAGAGGGCGGGGGCCCGCATCTCGAAACATCGAGACGCTGGATGTCTGGGCATGACAGCTCGAAGTCGGTGCCCGGACCCCACCCGGGGTCCGGGCGCGCCAATTTTCCGGGCTGCGTCCGGCCGTCCGTGGCGCCGAGGCCCAACCCCGAAGGCCAAAGACCGGTGTCTCAGCTCGCCCACCTCTGAGGAGCTCAGCTGCCCCGATGCGCAACATGCCACACGTAGCGTATGGACACGGAGCTCAAAACGTAGACTGAACACGTAATCCTACGGCCAAGGGCCCTTGTAAGGGCGACGGTGGCGAAGATGGAAGGCAGTGCCAGGGCACTGCCCTGAACGCCCTCAAGCAGCTTCAAAGCAGTGCCCTGGTACTGCTTTGAACGTTGTCACAGGGGAGTCTCATATGCGACATCGGATGATGTTGCTGATGATGGTGGTGATGGTGATGATGTTCGTGGTGATGATGCTGTTGATGGTGATGATGATGAGTATGATGATGATGATGATGATGATGATGATGATGATGATGATGATGATGAGATGATGATGATGATGATGATGATGATGATGATGATGATGATGATGATGATGATGATGATGATGATGATGATGATGATGATGATGATGATGATGATGATGATGATGATGATGATGATGACGATGATGATGATGCTGCTGCTGCTGCTGATGATGATGATGCTGATGATGATGATAATGCTTATGATGATGGCGATGAAGATACGATTGCCAACACGTGGGCCAACACGTGTAGAAACAACACACACAGGACGTGTTGCGTTACAAAACGGGCGTATCAGGGCAGCTAGGCTGAGGAGAGGGGGCGGGCAAGGGCGAGAGGATCGGGGTAACGGAGGGGGGGGGGCGGGGGGCTCGCGCGCACGGGCTCACGATGTGCCCTCTCCCGTCAGGGCCCGCCTTGCCCTGCTCACCGCGCTCACGGCGCCGCGGACGGACTCGCGCAGGGATCCCCCGAGGCTGTTGTCCACTGCCCAGATGGCCTCGTCGTACGCCTTGAACCACTGCATCTCCTGCGCGACGCGCGCCACCAGCGGCGTCCCGACCAATGTGAGGAGCAGCCTCACCGGGCCCAGTGCGCTGGCGATGCGGAAGGCCCTGTCCACGGCGTCCCCGCTCGCGAAGCCGTCCCCCAACCGCTCCGCCAGGAGCGGGGGCAACTCCCGCTGCAGCGCGTCTCCGGCCCCCGGCCCCGCGAGCGAGAGCGCCGCGAGCGAGACCGCCACGGTGCCCAGCCAGACCACGAGGTGCAGCGCCAGCGCGGGGACGCCGTACTGCTTGATCGCCTCCACGGGGTCGAACTGGCCATCGGCCTGAGCGGCGCCTGCGAGCTCGAAACGCACGGTCAGCGACAGCGAGGCGGGGTCGTCCGGGGATGCCTCGACGTCGTGGTACAGCCACGCGGGCAGGATGAGGGCGTCCCCCGCCCGCAGCTCCACGAAGGCACCCGCGGCGCGCGGGGGCGACGGCTCCCGCAGGCCGTGGACCTCCTCCAGCGAGCCGTCCACGCAGAAGACGTCGGTGCTCCCGTCGTCAAGCACCGCCTCTGGGAGCGTGCCGCGCCCCACCGCGTCGGCGACCTCGGGGCGCGAGCTGAGGAAGAAGCGCTTGCTGCCCTCCACCTGAAAGATAACGGCGTGTACGTTGTCGTTGTGCAGGGGCGTGCGGGTGCCCCCGGCGCCAGAGAACAGCGATACCGAGGTGGCGAAGAGGTCCTCGCCGGACTCGAAGGCAGCCCCTGCGTCGGTGCCCACCCCGCCGAAGAGGTCGACGAGGTCCGCCTTGTCCACCTTCAGCTCCCCCCTCAACGCCCACTTCTGCCTGGAGGACCCCAGCCACCGCCACAGCGATGCCGAGGGCTGCACGAAGGACCGGAGGTCCCTGTGCACGCCGCGCGAGAACGTGTTCTGGCCCTCGTGCCCGGGCGTGAAAAGCGACAGCGTGCTGCCGGCGCACAGCTCGGCGACGCGGCCCTCCCAGCCCAGCCAACCCTCCGCGAGCGCCCCGCGCACGACCGCGCAGCGCTGCTCGCGCGCCCCCGCCAGGGCCGGGGCGCAGACGCGGAGGATGTCGGCGGCGCGGAGGGCGTCCAGCTGCTCCGCCCGGTCCCACCACGGCCCCCCCGCCGCAGGGGGCGGGGGCGCGCCCTCGGCGGCCTCGGCCGCGGCAGTCCGCGGCGGCGCCACGCCCACGGGGCCCGAGCGGCAGCGGGGCCCGTCGGCGCGCGCGCGGGGAGCGGCAGCGCCTCCCGCGGCGAAGGCGTCCGCGCAGAGGCGCGCGCAGGCCAGGCAGGCGCACGCGAGCGCGCCCAGCCGCGTGGCGCGAGCTGGTCGTGTGGGCGGTGAGCCACTCGGGTCGGACGGGGGGGGGGTGAGAGAGAGAGAGAGAACGAATGAGAGGGGGGGAAGAAAGAGAGAGAGGGAGAGGGAGCGAGAGAGAGAGAGAGAAAGAGCGAGAGAGCGAGATAGACACAGAGAGAGAGAGAGAGAGAAAAAAAAAAAAAGAGAAACAAAGAAGGGGAAGACGACGTGCACATCTTCGGTGCACTGGCGGATCTGAAACGGCCGCCAGCAGCACACTTCCAACGGCACTGCTGTGAAACGTATCGCCAGGCAGAGACGACGGCGACGACCACGACAGCGACGGCGACGACGAAGACCGACGACGACGACGGAGACGAGGACAGGACGCGGACGGAGGCGAATAAATAGGGGGTTGGCGGATCAGCTCACGCAGCTGATTTTCCTGGAGCCTCCCAGCGCCTGAGGCGCGTGAGTGTCGAGGAATACGCCCGGCGGCGGTGGGGCCGAAACCAGCTGTACACAACAGATATCGTACACCTTTTCATGGAACCGAACTCTTTACACCGATGTTGTTTTTTTGTTTTTTTCTTGTTTCTGGCCCTGCACTGATCTTTGCACAAGAAAGCGGATCCTGGTGTATACATGTTTCGCTGGTTCCAGGGAACCGGAAAAATATAGACATCACGCCGCCCCGACGTCGACCCCGATCTCCAAAAGGTCCTGGGATTGAAATACAAACTACTGTTGGTAACGTATAGGTTCCAGTTTTCGACTTGTCGGACCTGAACGAGGGGGGCAACAAACACTATGACCGGAGGGCGCATGGAGTTCACGAGTGGGCCCACCGCTGCCGCGCGTCTGGAACGGAGTGGGCGAGAAGTGTTGTTTCCGATGCCCCCCAGTGATCGCTGACCGACGTCCTGATGCTTTCAATTCTAAACTTTGACTTTGCGAACAGACATGCAATATCGTAAAAATCACCAGTGGAGCTCAAACCTCATCTTCCTGCTCCATTTTCCGTACCGGCTCGATCTACGAGGGTCCCGGGCCCGAAACTGGGCGAACATGCCCGGCGTTAAAAAATGCAACGGCAAGATCTCAGGGAACGCGCGAGGCTCCCAAGTCCTCATTCCACCAACTCGCGCTGCATTCGTGCCGATGTTCTTGTTTTGTTATGCGGGACCAGGGGCTCCCCAAGCGGGCCTGCGGGCTCAAACAAATAGGCCGTCCTGACGCACTGTCGCATACCAGGACGGGCTGGTTGCGACGATGCCTATGCTCCCCGCTTCTTGACGTGGGGCGGACATTAAGGCCAGGCTTGTTGCGTTCAACATGCCCCCCTGTTCCTCTGAGTTCCTGGCTCCTGACGGCTTGTGTGTGTTCAGACGCTGCCGCTTCACCCAGGGATGACCAGTCGGGCCTCTTCTGGGGGAGTAGTCGAATACATAGCAACAAATAAACGTATAGCCCCGCAGAACAGGGGGGGGGAAGGAGGATAGAGACATCGCATCATCATCATAATGATCTCGGAGATTTAGAAGGGTAGGTGAGGCGAGCCGTGGCCGCAGCGTTTGCGCAGGCGTGGAGGCCCTAGGGCCTATGCTGGGTCCTCCCTCCTGCTCGTCGCGTGGCCCGTTTGGGCCACCGCCCTGGAGGGCGCTCCGGGTCCTCCCCCCGTAAGGGAGCCCGTCTGTGCCGAGGATGGACGGGGGTCCAGACTGGACGCTGTCTAGAAGGCAAGGGGAGGTGGAAGGCTGGTGGCAAAGCAGGGCGAGACAGAGGGAGGCGCGGTGGCAGGCGGCACAAGGGGAGCTTTTGAGAGGGAGGTGCTGTGCCGGTTGAAGTGGGCCGAGACAATTCCGCGGGGCCCCTTTGGGGTGCCCTTTGCTCAACGCGGCGGCAGCGCCGGCCACTCTCGCGAAGGTAGATGGCAGAAAGGCCTCGCCTCCTGCACATAGGAGGCCCCTTTCCTGCTCCTCCTCCTGCTCCTCCTCCTCCTGCCCAGCGGCACCAGACATAAGCTCCTCCTCCTGCTCCTTCTCGTCCTAGCGAACTGGGTCGGTGGCACCAGCTGTAAGGCCTTCGCAGCAGGCCTTGCTGACGTCTTGTTGCTTATCCACGGCGGGCCCGTCGGGAAGATGCCTGTGACCCCCAAGGCCCTCGAGGAGGCAGGGCTGCCCGAAGAAGCACCCAGGGGCCCGAACGCCTGGAGCGGCCAGTCCAAAAGGACCCCCCCCGACAGGTCTCAGCACACCGAAGCCGTCCGATGTCTGGTCGGGGCAAGCGACAGGGGCGGGCGGAGAGCAGAGTGCATCGAGGAAGGTGCCTGTCGGCGTTGCCGAAAGCAGCTGCGTGCAGTCGTCTTACACAACTCTCGTCATGCATACAGTCGGGCCCAGGGCAGAATAACATCCTTCAAAGACAAGAGACCCTCCGCTGGCCAACATGAAAAGCATTCGAGGGTGCCCTCCCCTAGGATGCACAAGAACATTCAACAGACAGGAAGAACACTAGGGTACCCTCCCCGAACCGACCTAGATCTCAAACCTGGCTTTAGGAGCAAGGACCACTGGCACCATCGCCACCACCAGGGGCCACCAGCGCAAGGAGCCCGCGGGAGTTGCCAGGGCGGGTCCCCCTGCTGGTGTGGTCCCCCCTCTCGCTCAAAGCATCACAAGTTTTTGCATACAAGAACTGATTTTTTGAACTCTAGAGAGGAATTAATCAACAATTATTTAAATTCAAAGAATAATTTGCTTGAATTCCAAATCCAGTTTCTTGAATTCAAAATGCCAGCAGGGGGGGCATCGTGGACCTCTTCGCCCCGCCCGACACTGGCGCTCCGAGACGGCCTCCAGCCTCTCCCTCTCGAGACCCGGGGACGCGCTCCCCATCCCGGACGATTGCTACGGCACGGCGCTCGGACACCCCTGCGAGTCTGGGATCTGGTCGGGGACCCCTGGGCCCGGCCAGGACACTGAGAGCCCACTTGGAAAGAACGGAGACTGGGGAACGCTTCGACCCACGGCTACAGCCTCCTCGGGCGCGCCAGCCCCAGTTCAGCAGTGTCACTGGCCCGGGGTTTCTGCGCTCTGGAAAAAACAACGGGAATTATTCCACCAGAACGGAATTGTACGGAAATCCACCGCACAAATCCCAACCCTGGAATCCGCTGAGGCCTCTTGGTCCAAGGGTTGGGTTTCTCGCACCTCGGCTGCAGAGGAGAAACTCAGGGTATTCGGACCCGAGCGGTTTCTTGATCGCTTGCTTGCGTGAGGCAATTTGACACCACGAGAGCCCCGAGACCAAGACGAGAGAGCCCACGAATGGTACGCCCTAGATGGTACAGCAATTGTTGCCAAACATCGACAGGGGCCGCTGTTTGGCAGGCGACGTTTTTTCTCTTCGGTGGACAACGTCCGCAGCGACACCGACAGCGAACTTGAGCACCGTTTACCCGACCCCTATCCACAACAGCGTGGCATGGGGCATGGGCCCGACTGGCCGATTTACCCCGCTAGATGGGGATGTAGGCCGTTTCCATCAAGTTTCGAGATTTATATCCCCATCTGGGCTGCTCAGATTGTTGTGGTCTGGACGAGGATGGGGATGCGGGATATAGGGGTCAATTGCACGATACTGAGAACCCTGTCCAGCTGTCGGTCTTGGCACCCTGTCTTTCCGTACGGCAAACCCGTGTCGTGCTGACAGCGGCGGTGGTTCCTGACACCGCTGGGATCAATCCACCTTGAACGATCGGCCGTGCCCGAAGCGTCAGATCTCCAGAAACCTCGACCGAGCCAGGGTCGACGGCAGCGCTCAACCTTGATCGCCCGAGCTGTGGTCACCGCCAGTCGACGCGACACGAGTCTAGCGCAGGGGCCCCCAAAAGGCTGAAGATGGCGACGAATCTGCCGTCGCGGTTTTTGCTCCTCTAAAACGACGCGAAGATCAGGACAAAATCGGATCGGGATAACTCGAAATCTCTGAGAATCGGCGGGTTTGGAGGATGTATTGGGCGCCGCGGCCGCTCCAGAGCGTTCCGGAACGCTCTGAGAGTGCTCCGGAACGCTCTGGAGCGATTTATCCCGATCCTAGCCCTGTTTTATCCTCGCCCCCGAGGGGGCCCGGGACTGTCCTGCGGCGCTCCTCGAGATCGAGGCCGAGCCTCCGGGCGGAGACGCCCAGCGCGGACAGAGCCGCGACGCCCGGGGTCTCTGGAGGTCGTGGGCGGCGCGCCGTCGCCGGGCCGCCGGCTCGGCGACGAGTAGGAGGAGGAGGAGGAGGAGGAGGAGGGGGAGGGGGAGGAGGAGGAGGAGGAGGAGGAGAGGAGGAGGAGGAGGGGAGGAGGAGGAGGAGGAGGAGGAGGAGGAGGGGGGGAGGAGGGGGGAGGAGGAGGAGGGGGAGGGGGGTGGGGGGGGGGGGGAGAGGAGGAGGAGGAGGAGGAGGAGGAGGAAGGAGGAGGAGAGAGGAGGGAGGAGGAGGAGGAGGGAGGAGGAGGAGGAGGGAGGAGGAGAGGAGGAGGAGGAGGAAGGGGGGAGGAGGAAGGGGAGGAGGAGGAGGAGGGGGGGGAGGAGGAGGAGGAGGAGGAGCGCGACAAGACGGGTGCTGCCCAGGGAGGAGGAAGAGGAGGAAGAGGAGGAAGAGGAGGAAGGAGGAGGGGGGAGGGAGGGGAGGAGGGAAACTACGGAGGTGGAGGAGGAGGAAGATGAGGAAGAGGAGGAATTCTAGACGCTTCGCGTATTCCCACCAGCCCATCCAGAAACGATGTCCAGGCGAGTTGAGGTGATCAGGGAAGTGCGGCAGCAAAAAGGAGGACGGCCGAACCGTGCAAAGGAGTGAGGAGGAGAAGGAGGAGGTGGATGGATAGACGGATGAGGGAGTGGGAAGAAGGAGGATGAATAGGATGAGGAGGAGCCGGAGGAGGAGGAGGAGGCGGAGGAGGAGGAGGAGGAGGAAGAGGCGGAG
The DNA here is from genome assembly GCA_963575745.1 of Prorocentrum cordatum. Lineage (NCBI taxonomy): Eukaryota > Dinophyceae > Prorocentrales > Prorocentraceae > Prorocentrum > Prorocentrum cordatum. Next base: position 754,651 of record CAUYUJ010001669.1, read on the forward strand.
TAGGAGCAGGAAGGAGGAACAGGAGGAGGAGGAGGGCAAGCACAAGGGCCAGAGGTCTCTTGGATGCCTCTCGGAGCCTTGGGGTATCTCTTGGGCGATTCTTGGTGGCCTCTTGGGACGTCTTGGGGGTCTCTTGGCGATCCTGGGGGGCTCTTCGGGGCCTTGGGTGCCTCGGGGGGGGGCCTCTTGGGGCCGCTTAGGGTCTTCTTGGGGGCCTCCTGGGGGCCTCTTGGGGGCCTCTTGGGGCCATCTTGGGGCCATCTTGGGACCTCTTGGGGCCTCCTGGGCGCTTCTTGGGGCCATCTTGGAGGAGATCGGTCAACGAAGGGGGGGTCCTCAATTACGCCCCCCCCCCCAGGAGGCAAAAATGGGGCCAAAACCATAGGACAATCAATGAGTTTGGCTTCCTCGCCGAGGCCGTTTTGGACGCTCTAACTACCCGCGGCCCCCCCCGTCCAGGTCCACGGGGAGGGGGTAGGGGGAGGGGTAAACCCCTCCCCGAAGGGGAAGAGGGAGGGGTGGAAGAGGAAACGCCCTAAACCACCGACGCCCAGAAAGCTGGTGGGATTGCGTTTTGGAATGATTCAGGATTGTTCGGGCGCAACGGTTACGTTGATTCGCGGTGTTGAAATCCCAGGAACGGGGTTCTGGCACTCAATGAAATCCCCTGTACGTTAACCGTCAGACTCAATGAAACTCTGACATTTCTTTTAAACGAACGTGCGCGGCGCTGAGACAATAAACACATGTTCAAGAATAACCACCCTCTATTCGTGAAACTCTTACACATGTCAAAAACACATGCGCGCAACGCGACGGCGAGAACCACATGTTCAGAACCACCTGCCCTCAATCCGTGAACAGCTTGCATTATGTTGAAAGGAATGTGCGCGGCGCGGGGGACATTTTGGAAACGACCCACCCTCCGCCTGTGAAACTGTTGTCATGGTTTTAAAGTTTAGGTTCATATGGTAACGGAGTCTCAAGGGAAATGCCGCGCCGCCCTTCCGACTAGCCTCGGGCTGCGACAGGGAGGAACTAACTATGCATAAGGATTAAGGACTGAAGGGGGAGGAGGTAGGGGGAGGAGGATGAGGAGGAGGAGGAGGAAGAGGAAGAGGAGGAGGAGGGGGAGGAGGGAGGCTGACGCCACACGCCTGTGCGCGCCGACGCGAGGCCGCCCCTTTCCCGGGAGGAGTCGCCGCGAGTCGACGCGACAGGAACCTACCGCACCCTGTTTCGATCGTGCCAACGAATGGCCCCCCCCGCAGAGTCGCAGAAGCGCCCGAGAGACCCTGTGCGGCCTCCGCGCCCCTCGCTCTGCGCCAGGGCCTCCCGCCGAAGGCCCCTCCTCCGCTCTTGCCTGGCGGGGCTCGCTTGTTGACGCTGGGCCTGTGGGGTGGAAGACCCACGCTCAAACCTAAAAAAAGGAAAGCCCACGCTCAAACCTGTACGAGAGGAAACATACACATTAGAAACCCACACGCCTACCCACTCTGTGTATCCTCGTGTTCAGTGAACGGCCCACACTCAGACACACTGGGAGGAGAAGTGGGAAAGGGCAAGGCGATGAGGCCTCTGTTGCTTGGCGCAAGCCGTTTATGGACTCTGGCCCGATCGCGATCAGAAAACAGCCCACACTCAAGTGGGGAAGTGCAAAACGATGAAGCCGCTGCAGGTATGGAGGCGAGAGGTCAGATCCAGAGAGGGGTTCCCGTTCGAGCGAGGACCCCCGTCCGACAAAGGTCAGATCCAGAGAGGGGTTCCCGTTCGAGCGAGGACCCCCGTCCGACAACACACACACACAAACACACACACACAAACACACACACACACAAACACACACACACACACATCCACACACACACACATAAACACACACACGCACCCATAGCCCTGCCAGGGATTCCGCCTGGGGTAATTCTGAGGGTCGTGTAGGTTTAGGTGTTAAGTGTGAGCCCGTGATATCGCATGTTCCGCTGCTGTTCGCTCCCCTGCTCGCGTACGGGAACAACCTCTCGGGGAGGCCAACGAGAAAGACTACGAGGGAAGGGTCGCGGCACGGGCACCCTGCTCCTCCTCCGAGAGGAGCGAGCCCCCCCGGAGGCTCACCGCCCACCCGAGCTGCGCCCGGGCCCGCCGCCCTCGCCACCCTCCGGCGCGCCGCCCCGCGCGCCATGGCGCGCCGGTGCCGCTCCCCCCGTCGTGCCGGGATGGGGGGGGGTCTTCGCGACGAGAGGGCGCGATGCGGGGCCTGCGGCGGGGGCCGGGGCGGCTGCGGGATGGGGGAGGGGGAGGGAGACGGGAGGGGGAGGAGGAGGCGGAGGAGGAGGAGGCGGAGGAGGAGAAGGAGGGAAGGGAGGAAGAGGAAGAGGAGGTTCCCCAACCCGTCGTTTTCAACAACCGGAGCTGTGATGCCTGTCATCCGCATGTGGTGGGACCCGAATCTTGAACTCAACCGAAAACGCCTGGCGCGTGAGACACTGTTGGCTTCTTACAACTGCTCCACAATTCGAGGCACTAAAGATCGCTAACGGTTCTCTGCAGCTAGTCTGCCTCGGGGTGAGAGGGGCGGAATGGGAACATGTCGAGAGCCTGCCTGAAGATGCGGTCAAATGCAGCGTCGATGAATCCATCATCCATTATGTTGCACAACACTTTGGGGTAGGCGGAAGCGCGAGCATTCCAACGTACATTGAGGCCGTCTCGGCCTCGGAGAATCTGATGTTCCACTCCAGAGAACGAGTACATACCACATATAGATTTGCAATGCTTGCAAAGATCGTCGGCCCTAGGCAAGAGAGAGCAGCAGAACCTCGCTGGTCGGTACCACGGGGGTCTCCAGCCGCAGTAGTTAGTGATAAGATCATGGGCCCTGGCCCAACGTGAGACCTGGACGGCGGCAACTACTTTCCACATGTAAAATGACTGAAACATACCCCCGACAATGGAGCCCGAATGTGTCGGCATCTTCTAAAACTATCTTGATTGGTACCTGAAGCACTGCGTTCCCCTCGTATACGAGGGTTTGCGGATGGGGAGGGAGCGAGGGAGGCCTCTGGAATGGGCACTGGTGTTGCAATCGACAAGCTACATCAACAACGCATTCTCATCAAAGAGATTGGAGACACCGTCACCCATCCGAGATCGCAGCTGGGCGAATGAGAAAGCGAGGGTGGGATCAGAACGAATCGTTGAGACTTTAAGAATTATTGCCGCAGTGGAAATAGCAGTGGCCACAGAGGCAGTATTGTGGATCGTGGCAGCAGGAGCGAGGCGTCAAGCAGCAGAAGAAGGATGGCTCCGAGGAGGTTTTAGCAAACCCAGAGACGAAAGCGCAGTAACCCTTGTTAGCTTTGTCACGTGCAGGGGGGGACACCCTACCGCATACAGCTGAGAAGCACGCAGTGGCGCAGCAGCACCTGACGGGAGTGCACGAACCCGACGGCGACAGCTACGGAGCAGGTGGGCCGAACCAAGAGGCCAACGTCGTAAGCTACGGGAAGGGCCACGCGATGCACGAGCCCGACGACATCAGCTACGAGGCCGGCACAACGAAGCGCGAGCCAGATACCATCAGCTGCAGTGTTGGAGCCAGTCCCATCGTGCGTGAAGGCTCACCGGTGGTGCAAGATGGGCCGATAGTGGTGCGAAAAGGGCGGGCAGTGGTGCGTGAAGGGCCTGCAGTGGTGCGAGAAGGGTGGGTAAAGGTGCAAGCAGGGCTGGCAATGCTGTGAGAGGGGCCGGCAGTGGGGCGAGAGGGGTCGACAGTGGTGCGAGGACGGGCGGCCGTGGTGCGAAGAGGGCTGGAAATAGTGCTAGAAGGGCAAACAGTGGTGCGAGCAGGGCCGGCAGGTGGCGTAGTGGCGGCAGAGGCTGGATACACTATGCCATCAACTACAGCCTGGGACGCGAATGCCGTGTCCATACCGATTACAATGTCCTTGCAGGCTTGTAAACGCCCGCCATGGAGATGAACTCGATCATCTAGGCTACGTAGACATCACGAGGAGCAGAAGAGAAGAGGAAGCGTACCAGACGCCACCACCCACAAACGTGATCCACAAAGCCAGTACATAGAAATAAGAGCACGATACCATCAGCTACGAGAGTGGCACAGTTCAGCATGTACCTGAGGCCATCAGCTACAAGGATGGCGTTGCGAAGCACGAGCCAAACGCCACCAGCGACGAGGGGGGTGGCGCGAAGCACCAGCCCAACCGACGCCGTCAGCTACGAGGGAAGGGACACGAAACACGAGCCCGACGCCGTCAACTACGAGGGTGGTGTTGCGAAACACGAGCCAGACACAATCACCTACGCGGGAGGTGGCAAGAAGCTCAAGCCCGACGCCATTTGCTCTCAGGGTGGCGGCGCGAAGCACGAGCCCGATGTCGTTGGCGACGACAGCGAGACTGGGGGCTCCGAGCAGGAGTCCAGGGATGCCGCGGCCTGAAAGGCTATCGAGGATACGCACGCTATGTACCACCCCATCCTCGAGCAGATCGACGCGGAGATGGACTACATCATTAGCCAGCTGGGGCATGACGGGGACACGCAGACGCGCTGGGAATGGGCCTGGTGCCGGGCCCGAGGTAAAGCGACGACGCGGCTGGCTTGCCGGGGACCTCGAGCGCCCGAGCGCAGTGCGGCTGTGTGGGGAAGTCTGCGTGAGAGAAGAGGAGGACCGAGGATGAGGAGGAGGCGGAGGAGGACGTAGCATTGCGGCGCGACGTCACACTCTAGCGACAGAGGCGCGCTGCCGCGCGCGCGCGAGGCGATCAATAAGACAAAGGAATTCACCATATTATCGTAACTGTAGAAGCCCGAGTGCGTCGCTGAGGTTCGAGTGTTTCATCTTGTGGTGCGTCTCGTATGCGATGAAAGTTGTCTTTGATTCCACAGGTGTCTTCGCATTCATGGCGAGCGTGTCCAAACCCCTTCGCGGCGGGTGCTTCCCAACAAGGCTAACACACAGTGGACCAACGCATGCGGCAATCGGCATAGTGTGTCCACTCAGCCGACGAGGCACGGGTGAACGATACCCTCGTCGAGGCGCGCAGACGTCGTCCATCCTCCCATCCAAGTCTTGAAGCAGGAGCTGGCGATCCAGACGTGGCTCTTCTTCATGATGTCTCAAGATTCGTGACATTCAAGCTGTTGATGTCGCCGTGAGCGTCGGGCCAATGGAGACGCAGGCGGGCCCGGAGTGCGTCGCCTGGGGTGGATTTGAACATCTCCCTCCCGACTGCGCGGTAGGCGGTGCGCTGCAAGCCGGAGGAATGCCCCCGAGGAGGACCACGGGCCTGGCAGCGCCCGACGGAGCCCGACGGCTCAAATACCACGGACGACTGGACGGTACTGACGCCAGCGTTCATTGCCTCTTGGAGTTGCTCGGTGGTGCTGATCGCCTGCTTGGTGGCAGCGCGCCCGAGGGTCCACGCTATGGCCGGAGGTTTCCAATGCTCTGCCCAGGGCGCTTCACTTGCTAAGTCGCCAATGCCGCGCTTGAGAGCAGCGTCGTAATATGCTTCACGCGGGAGGTCCAGAGGCGATTTCCAATCGATAGTGCGGCAAGCTGCTCGGAAGAAAGCCGACACACAAGCGACGGAGGCCGAAATAACGTCGACCGCGCCAAACTGCCAGGATGAGGAAGAGGATGCGGAGGACAGGAGAGGAGGATGAGGAAGGAACGAGGTGGAGGAGGAAGGGGCGATGAGGGGGAGGAGGAGAAAGGGAGGGGGTTCAGTGTCGACCACATGGCGGAGGGAGGGAGGGAGGCATGAGGAGGAAGGGAGGGGGGAAGGAGGCAGCGAAGGGAGGAAGGGAGAGGGAGGAAGCTCGGGAGTCCAGGATCGATGTGTTCAGAGGCGTTGGGCCCTTAATACCTAGAACGACTTGCTATCCGGAAGCTTCAACAATGAAGAACGCCACCTTTGCTCAGAGAAGTTGAGGTGTGCTTGTCGACTGGAGCTCTGAAGAAACGACCTACTGAACACTGAGCCTCTTCCGAACCAAGAGGGCAGACTCTCTTCCTCGCGGTACTGCCCTCATCCTCCCCCTCCTCCACCCCACCGCCACACTTCCTCCCCCCAAACCCTCCTTATCACAGATTTCCTCCTCCAGAACCTCCTTCCTGTCGTCGGAAGAACACAAAGCCAACGTAAACATAACATTCCGGACTCCTGTGAGGATTTCTTGGACCGGCGCAGTGCCCCCCTAAGGGCGCCTCGGGCGCCACCCCTGGCGCTTCGCGCGCCGAGGCAAGGGGGCCAAACGCCGACCCAAGACGCCCGCACGGGCATCCGAATGGCTATGTTAGTGTAGCGTGCTTTCTTCGACTCCCGCCTTGTCCGATCTCGACGCCACGAGTGCACGGGAGACGCAGTCAGAGCCTGCATGGCGAAGATCATCTGGTGACGCTTCCACTGCAGGCGCTCCTGGCGGGGAGCCCGCTGCGAAGGGGAAGGGGACCAGGATGGGGAGAGGGAGAGGATGGGGCAGACGGGAACGGTCGAACGTTGCTGGGAATGGTCCTGGCGCAGGTTCCGGTAGCAGATGTTAGCGGATTAGCGGAAAATAGCGGCAAATAGCGGCGGCATCGACTAACGGCAAACAGTGGCACACGCCTCGCGCTAACCGTACACCAGTCACCCCAAATTCGCCGGCAACGGGCGCTAAACTCAAACCAACACACCCCCAGTGAAACTCAAGGCTTCCATGAAAAAACAAGCCTGGCCCAGGGTGTCCCCAGCGTCTCGCGCCATTTTGGGGGCCTCTCGGGCCCTCCGCCCGCGACTGCGAGGGGTGTGGCCTGCCAAGGGTGTGGCTTGCAGCCCGTGCCTGGGGGCGGCGGGCGAGGACCTCGCGGCAGAGATCTCGGCCGTGCCCCGAGGAGGGCTCTTCAAATCTCTGGCGCAAGGGGGTGATCCCCTAATACAGTCGGGACCCAGGCCAGAATAACATCCCTCAAGAACACGAGACCCTCCGTGGGCCAAATCACACAGAACATCCAAGAGTACCCTCCCCAGGACGTACGAGAGCATCCAACACACACACACACACACACACGAAGAACACTAGGGCACCCTCCCCGAACCGACCTCGACCTGATACCTCGGTCCGACTGTATAAGCCGCAACGGTGCCGATCGCAAACCATACCCTGGCGCAAGCAAACCCCACTCTACAGGCCTCCCAGATGGGGTCGGAGCAGATGGGGTCGGCAGATCGCACCGCACAGCCGATGCATCGACGGTGCATCGGCGACGCCGGCATTGAGAAAGACGGGCTCCACGTCGAGCCCCATCGCCGATGCGGCTGGATCCTCCGACCCCGTCTACACTCCGACCCCGTCTGCGGTCCGGAACTCTCGGATGACGTGTCGCAGCGGCGGCCTCGGCGACACACATTATGCCCTGCGAGCGGATATACGGTGTCGCTCCGCTCCGCGGGGTGGGAGGGTGGGCACGGCTCGGGACGTTAGGGAGCCCACAAAGGACGTACGCGCCCAGCTATGTACATGAACACGGCCCCTCGATCCGCGAGACCGGCCGCGTTATACGAACATTTGCGCAATGCGTACTCTCGAAACCAGCGCGGATTCATGTACATGTACGGCACGTCCTTCTTTCGCTCCTGAGACGTTGATGCTGGGGGACGCGGACGTGGAAGGCGTGTCGCCCCGAGGCGCGGCAGGCCAGACCTGGCGGAGCGCCACGCCACCCCAAAACGTTACCCGACCGCAGAGTCCCCATGGCCTGCCCCGCCCGTGTGACCTCGCGGTGTGCCGCCCGCCGCCGCCCGCCGCCGCCTCGGCCCCCGCATGCTGCCGAAGGCCGCGGCCCCGTGAGGCCCCGGTCTTCCCTTCTGCACCGGCCGGCTTCTCTGGCCCGAGTGGCTTGCTAGGAACAAGGAAAGGCGACACCAATACCAGCAGGGCGAGGAGATGAGAGGGGGCAAGGGGAACTCCCTGGTGGTGTGGTCCCCCCCCCTCTCGCTCGAGACATCCCCAGCCTCCAGCTCGGAGAGGCATCGTGACCTCCTCGCTGGCGGTGGGCCCCCTGGTGGTGTTGGTATCGCTTCTCCTCCCCCCGACTTGCTGCCCATCGAGGCCTGGGGGGTGGAGGATCGCGCCGCATCGGCGCCGATGCATCTGCTATGCATCGGCGATGCATCGGCGACGCTAGCGTAGAGAAAATCGGGCTCCACATCGAGACACATCGCCGATGCCGATGCGTCGACGATGCGGCGCGGTCCTCCAACCCCGTCTGCTCGGACCCCGTCGAGGAGGCCTGGAGACCGTGGGCCTCGTGGTGAGGGCATGCCCTGGCACGGCCCGTCCCGGCCTGGGCACCCCGCCCCGATCGGAGCAGGCCGGGGGAACCTTCGCTGCCCGGGCGCGGACCCTCCCCCGGATGTGGGGGCCGCACCGAAGCGCCCTCCTCCCGCTGCCCGCCGCTCATCGACCGCTGTCTCGTCGTCGTCCTCCTCCTCCTCCTCCTCCTCCTCCTCCTCGGCGTCCTCCTCCCTCTCCTCCTCCTCCTCCTCCTCCTCCTCCTCCTCCTCCTCCTCCTCCTCCTCCTCCTCCTCCTCCTCCTCCTCCTCCTCCTCCTCCTCGGCGTCCTCCTCCCTCTCCTCCTCGTCGGGTCGACCAGGCGGGGGTACCAGAATCTCCGTTGGAAGAGCCTCCTGGGACCTCCAGGGGCTTCACTGCGGGGGAGGGGGCATCTGGGAACGTACAACAGGGCCTCATGGGGATCTCTTGGGCCGTCTTGGCAATATGTCGGCGTCCACTCGGGCCATCTCGGAGCTCTCCATGGAGGCCAGGGCCAATCCAAGGGACAGCTCGATGGAGCCTCCCTCATTGGATGTGTGATTTGTGCAATCATATAAGTCGACAGTAGTAATCATGCCAATCGATGTGCGCATGTACTATGCAACATACACGTATACAAATATGTGTATGTGTATATATATATATATAAATTCATGCGTTCATGCATAATGAAAATCCGTAACACTGTGCATCCCACGCGCCTCCTATTCTCCTCCCCCCTATCCCCACATCCTCCACCATTTCTCCCTCCTCCTCCTCCTCCTTCTCCCCCTCCTCCTCCTCCTCCTCCTCCTCCTCCTCCTCCTCCTCCTCCTCACCCATCCATCCCCACCTATTCCTTATTCTCCTTTTCCACTTCCTTCTCCCCCTCATCCTCCTCCTCATCCACTTGCCCCTCTTCCTCTTCCCTCCCCCCACCTCCTCCCCCTCCTCCTCATTCCACTCCTTCTCCCTCGTTCTCCATCAGCTCCTCCTCCTTCTATTCCTCCGCCTGATCCTGCTCCTCATGGTCCTCCTTCTCCTCCTCCTCCTCCTGCTCCTCCTCATTCCTCATCCTCCTGCAAATTCATGCGATCAAGAACCCCGAGAGGCACAGGAATCTGCAGCCCAGGCGGCCAGGAACCAGGAATCTGAAGTCCAGGCGGCCAGGAACCCCGAAACCTCTGTAAACTCCGGACCCCGGATCGCCCTATGAACAAAGTGCGAAGGTGGGAAGGGGGGAAGGACCGAGGGGCAGCAGAGGAAAGAGAGGAAGGGATGGACTAGGATGCCCTTGTTTTTGATCCCATCGCTGCCCAAATTGATCCCCCTCCACCCCCTTAGAAGGCCGTATATCAGGGGGGCCAGCCGAGTCCAAACCAAAAGCCCCGCTAGGCCCCGACGCACGGCGCCAATGGCACGTTCGGGGAATCCCTCCTCGGAACATACCTCGAGAATCACTCTGGCGAAATGATGGAGGATCCCACCAGACCCGAAACGATAGCGTGTGGGCCGGCAAGCCGGTCTTTCCCAGTGCTAAGGAGGAGCACTTCGGCCACGCATCGTGTCACAATGTGCATAGTGACGACTCCACGAGCGGGATGGGCGTCACGGCGTCACGGTCCAGGGGCCCGCTGGGCGTCGCGGCGTCACGGTCAAGGGGCCGGCCGGGCGTCATGGCGTCATGGTTCAGGGCCAGGGCGTTTGGCCTGGATCGAACACCTGGGGCCCACCCTCCGCCATTCCAAACCCACCCTCGTCCACGCCTTCCCCGCCAGCCTCACCCCGCACTCCAGTTCATACTGGGCATATCAACCAAGCCAGACCCAGGCCTGGCGGCCCCGTGGGAACTCCTCCCTCCTCCTTCTCCTCGTGCTCCTCCACGTGCTCCTCCTCCTCCTCCTCCTCCTCCTCCTCCTCCTCCTCCTCCTCCTCCTCCTCCTCCTCCTCCTCCTCCTCCTCCTCCTCCTCCTCCCTCCCACAACGGGAGGCCACTGTTTTTGAAACTGACCACTGGTCACCGGAGCGGTCCTCCTCCTCTCCTCCTCCTCCTCCCCTCCGCTTCCTCCTCCTCCGCCTCCTCCTCCCTCCTTCCCTCCTCCTCCTCCTTCTTTTCCCCCTCCTCCTCCTTCCTCCTCCTCCTCCTCCTCCTCCTCCTCCTCCTCCTCCTCCTCCTCCTCCAACTCCTCCCCTCCTCCTCCTCCTCCTCCTCATCCACTTTCGCCTCCTTCCTGATCCTCACACGCTGATGCTCCTCCTCCCTCCTCCTCCTCCTCCTCCTCCTCCTCCTCCTCCTCCTCCTCCTCCTCCTCCTCCTCTCCCTCCCCCTCCCCCTCCCCATCCTCCTCCTCCTCCTCCTTCTCCTCCTCCTCCTCCTCCTCCTTCTCCGCCTCCTCCTCCCCTTCCTCCTCCTCCTCCTCCTTCTTCTCCTCCCCCTGCTCCTCGTCCTTCTCCTTCTCCTCCTCCTCCTCCTCCTCCTCCTCTTCCTCCTCCTCCTCCTCCTCCTCCTTCCTCCTCCACCCCCAACTGCTGCTGCTGCTTGCTGCTGGCTTTGCCTCGCCTCCTCCTCTCCTCCTCCTCCTTCCGCCTCCTCCCCTCCTCCCCTCCACCTCTCCTCCGCCTCCTCCTCCTCCTCCTCCTCCTCCTCCTCCTCCTCCTCCTCCTCCTCCTCCTCCTCCTCCTCCTCCTCCTCCTCCTCCTCCTCCTCCCCCACCTCCTCCTCCTCCTGCCTCTCCTCCCCTCCTCTCCTCCCCCAACTGCTGCTGCTGCAGCGGCTGCGCTGCCTGCTGCTGCTAGCTCCTCCTCCCCTCCTCCTCCTCCTCCTCCTCCTCCTCCTCCTCCTCTCTCCTCCTCTCCTCCTCCTCCTCCTCCCTGTCCTCCTCCTCTGCCTCCCGCTCCTCCTCCTCTTTTGTCCTTTGCCTCCGCCTCCTACCTCGCATGCTCCTCCTCCTCCTCCTCCTCCTTCTTCTCCTCCCCCTGCTCCTCGTCCTTCCCCTCCTCCTCCTCCTCCTCCTCCTCCTCCTCGTCCTCCTCCTCGTTCTCCATCGCCCCCCCTGTCCTCGGGCCCGCTCCAGGGCCATCTGTGCCACGTTGGCTGGATTGCGCAATCCCAGGGGCAAGATATCAGCAGGGCAGGAGGAGGAGCAGGAGGAGGAGGGGGAGGAGGGAGGAGGAGGAGGAGGAGAAGGAGGAGCAGGAGGAGGAGGAGGGATGAGCAGGACGTGGGGGAGGAAGAGGAGGAGAAGGAGGAGGAGAAGGATGAGGAGGAGATGGAGGAGGAGGAGGAGGATTGAAGAGGGGTATGAGGTTAGATGCAGGTGTCCCCTCCTGGTCGACCGTACCTCCGCCTCCTCCCCCCCTCCTTATCCACCTCCTCCTCCCCCCCCCTTCTCAGCAACTTCTGCCTCTTCCTGCCTCTTCCTCTTCCGCCTCTGCATCTCTCCTGGTACCCCACCCATTCCACAATTACTCAATATGGAAATACTCTCCCTCTTCCCCTGATGGCGTCCGGGTGATGGCCGCGCACCCTCCGCGTACTGTTTTTTTTACACACAGGATTCCCGGGAAATCCCGGGAAACGACTCTCGCTGAGGCGCCGGCGTCATTTTTTCCCAAAATGCTGCTCTCGTTGAGGCGCCGGCCTCATTTCTGCTCCCGAATCGTTCCGAATCGTGCTCCCGCTGCAGCGTGGGCCTCATTTTCGGATCGGTGTTTGGCCTCCGTCGTTCAGGATGGCGTTCTCGCCCCAGCGCGGGCCTTTTTCTCGCGCGCCCATCCGCCCGCCACCACCGCGCCGCACCGCCACCACCACCACCACCACCACCACCACCACCACCACCACCACCACCACCACCACCACCACCAGCACCAGTACCAACCACCACCACCACCAGCACCAGCACCACCACCACACCACCACCACCACCACCACCACCACCACCACCACCACCACCACCACCACCACCACCACCACCACCACCACCACCACCAACCACGCACACACGCACGCACGCACGCACGTGCACCACCACCCACTACGCACGCGCGCGCGGAGCCACAGGTCCGCTACGACACGCGTCCGCGGATAGAGAAAATCAGCGCCATGGTAAGGGATGGGAGGGAGGGGTAGGACGTCAGATATGACGCGAGCGCACCTAGCTTGCCCTCCCCCCTCCCCTTCCTCCTCTCCTATGCTCCAGTCAGCCGCCCCCCCCACACTCGACATATTACTCCTCAGCACGCACTGCTGCCTTTTACACCTGGCTGGCCCAGCGCGTGCGCTGCACCTGACAACTCGTAGTCATTCCAACTGTCACGTCGTCGTCAAAGCCGCCCCATGGTCGGCAGCCAGCATCCGGTGGTATCGTTGAGTATCTGGAAGGAGAATTTCACGCCTCCGGGGCACAGATATGCTACAATACACACCTGGTGCGGTGAGAAAGAAACGACCAATCTCTTTTTCATCGAACTCTCCTCGTCGACTCATTCCGACTCAAGTTCGTCATTCCTGTTTCTTCTCCTCCTCTTAATCTTCCTCCTCCACCCCCCCACGCCCCAAGCGAGAAGTCGCAGCCTCGATGTCCAGCTCGGAGAACAGATTCATCATGTTGGGGTAGGCGCCGAAGAAGATGTGCAGGCCAGTCTCGATCCAATCGCCGTCCTGCGGGCCCCCTCCTCTTCACGGCGATCCTCTAAGCAATTCGCTCAAATGTCGGCCCCTGGAATCTCCCGAGGTTCATCCTGGTCAGTTTGCGAGCTGCGTCCGTCCAACCTCTAGAAACGCCCCGAACGCGTCGAGGCGACGACCACCACCATCACCACCCGAGACGACGACGAAGTGAAGCCTCATGGGCGCAGCAGTCAAACAGATGTTCGGCCGCGTCTCCAGCAACTCTTTCAACGATGCGCGCCCTTTGCCTAGACTCAATCGCACATCAACTGCTGCCTCTCATGATCACGAGGACGCTTGTACTGCTCCTGCACAGCGATCAGGACAATGAGCAAAATGCCAGCTATGACAGCAGATATTATGTAGTTCATGTCTTCTGCTCTGAGGTGCGAGTTCAAGAACACCATGACACCGAAACTGACGTTTACAACAAACACGATGAGACCAGCAGAGGTGCTCTCCTTGGCTGGGTGCATTAGCTCAGCACCAAGCTCGTAGAATAAAGGTGTGGCACCTCCCCGAAACAAGCCAACAGAAGCTGCGATAACCGCGAGGGAGCCGTCGCTGTGAGGCAGTGGAGATCTTGGTGCCTCCATGCCAAAGCTCGGAAGAGAGAGGGTGAAAAGAACAAGGCACAGCAGACAGCCGCAGAGGCCCGCAAGGATACCTGCCTTTAGTCTGTGATAGAAGTACCCGTCGATCAGGCTGCCAACTGTGATGCCTGCAACGTTCACCGCCAAACAATTGCCAAATCCCATCCAACCCACCGTGCCTTCGCCAAACCTCTCGGGTCCCAACATGGATTGAAAGACGCTCGACCAACCACCCAGGCCACCAGAGAACACGCCCACGGCGGCGATGAGCAGAAGGAGGGAACGATGTGTGTCAGGTCGGGCATGTCCCCCTACAGGCGGATTTGAGGAAATTGACAACAAAAGTCGAAACATCGTCCCCATATGATTTTTCTGGACTATTTTTGAATCTTCCTCCTGTAGAGAGACATGCCCGACTTAAGATTTGTGCGAAGCTGCCGCATCTGCCGCAGCTCCTGGCAGTAGCCAGCGCCTGCGAGGGCCGCCTCCGCCGCCGCCGAGGGCAGCCGGGGGGGCTGCGACGGCAAACGGTACAGCACGAGGCACGGCACGAAAGACAGCGCCAGGCCCGCGTAGAAGAGGTTCGGGATCTGCGACGCGGACCGCGAGAGCCATATGGGGTTCAGGAAGGCGATCGTGACGCCCAGGCTGTTGGATGTCTGGGCGATGGCTGTTGCTGTGGTGCGCTCGCGCTCCGCGAACCAGGCGGCGGAGAGCAGCGTCACGGCGCCCATGTTGAACGGGCCCGCGGAAGCGATGAAGATCTGGCCGACGTGGTAACAGCCGTACGCCCAAATGGCCTGGCTCGCGCCAGCATTGCCGCTGAACTCCCTGGCGAGTACTGGGAGCATCCGCACGACGTGACCCAGCAGCACGGCGGCAGCTCCGCAACTCAGCGCCTTCTTCAGCCCGTCAGGCCGCGAGCTCACCCACGTTGCTGGCACGAAGAATAGCATCCCGAACCATGGGCCCCAGTTGAGCAGTGTGTCAGACATGGCCTTGTCCATTGCAGGGCCAAAGTACTCCTGCAGAGTCGATTGCGATAGCGAGGAGAACGTCATGCTCCCCAGGCTCTGGTTACAATTTACCGTCGCGAAGCAGGCAAGCATCAGCCAGCGTCTCCGGTCGAGATGGTAGCCGTCGGCAAGTGGGCGCGGATGCGAACCCACTGCGTCCATGACCAACGGACTAATGCAAAGCGTGCCATGGGGATGTGATGCTGAAACTGACTATGGCTCGGGCCACCATGACTATGGGAGGGCACATTCGGAGGATACCTTTCCAGCAAGCACATTCAGCATCTGAGATAGCACCAATCGAACCAGAAAACGCCGAACATCCACACGTCGGGAAGGGACGGAGCAGACGCAGGACCATCAGAAAGGGGAGGACGACACATCTATAGTGATCATATGAATTCGCTGCGGGATACGGTTTCGGACCAATTTGTTTTGAGCCACAGTGATTCAGGAACAAGGGGGGAGAAGGGAGACAATCTAGGAGTAGAGGGAGCACGGTTGATAAGCAAGGGTGGGGAGGAACAAAGGTGATGTCACCAGGGAGGGGGGATATTGCGGAGGACGAGACCTTCCTTGCGACGGCGTCCGAGATTTGAGGAGACCCCAATCGAAGCGACAGCACAGGAGGGTGAGAAAAGGTAACGAGGAGGGTAGAGAGGAGGGAAAAGAGAGGATGAAAGAGGAAGAGAGGAGGGGGGAGGAGAGAGGAGGATGGGGGGGGAGGGGGAGGAGGGGAGGAGAGGGGGGAATTGGATGAGCGATGGCTAATGGGGTGGGTAAAGAGGAGGGAGGAAAGAGGAAGATACCGCACCAACCGGCTAGGTGCAAACCATCTAAGAATATCACATCTTACAGCACAACCCCCTCTGGGGAAGAAGTTACCGGGCTACCCCTCCCGCTAACCATGTCTCGGGGGTCTAAGCCAGGAGGGGGGGGGCACGCGGCGTTCGAGGGTCCAATCTATACGGTGCAACATGGCTCCATGTAGCCCCGCAGATCGCCCAAGATCGCTTAATGGCCCAGCATTGCCTCGACCGTGTCTCCTGCACGCAGCCTCAAGCCCCATGGTGGCTTGAGGTGCCCACCGCGCCTCCCAGGGGATGCCCCTGGTGCTGTTCATGGTGACATTGGCAGCCGGGCCGCTGGCCGCAGGAGCGCCCGACGGGCTCCTGCAACGGGGCCCGAGGGAGCACCGGGGAGGCCCCTGCTGGCCCCCGTGCGCGGGCCCCGAAGGGAGCCCGGAGATGGTCCTGATGAGCCGTGAAGGGTCCCGAGTTGGACAGTGTTGGGGGCTGCCAGGTCTGATCCACACTGCGGCTCGACGAACGTGCCCCTCTTCGATTCACTGGCGATCCTCCGCGTCACGTGCCGCCGCACTTCGCCTGGCACTCCCTTCCCGAGAGGCTGGTGCGGTGCGCGAAGCGGCAACTGTATGATCAGTGGGTGGTGGGGGGGGGAGGTTGTGGGAGGATAGGGGAAATGCGGCAGGTGGACGCAGAAGAGAGCACCGAACGAATCCGAACCCATCCGACAGACTGGACCTTGGCATGATACTTCCCATGGAATCGCACCAGATCCCGCTCTCACATGGCCCCCACATGCTCGGAGGAGACAACAGACAGACAGACAGACAGAAGCCTTGTGTCCAGGTGGACGCGTTGGCAGGAAAAGAGATGTGACCAAACGCAACTCGAAACGCTCGAAGCACAGAGGTATACCAAACGGCACACGAAACACTCAAAGCACATAAGTGGTAAACACATGATCATGCTAATCGCTTGCGTGCGGAATTACGCGCGGATTCCAACACGCCCTCTGTGTGTGAGTGGTCCAGCGAGCTCGTGCTGCTAACCCCCCTCTTCCCCTTCGGGGAGGAGGTTCCCCTCCCCTCCCCCTCCCCCTGAGTCTGGAGGGTGAGGGGGGTGGTCGTGACGGGCCAGGGCGTCCAAAAAGGCGCAAGATGGCGCCATGATGGTCCCATATAGCCAACGATGATCTCCAAGATGCTCAAGGTAACCCAAGACTCAAGATAGCCTCCAACATGCCTCCAAGAACCCTCACGGCAGCCCCAGGACGATTCGAAGTGATCACTGAGCCTCCCAAGGAGGCCCCCAGGAAACCAAACTCACTCAACACCCGCGTGTTGCCCAATATTGCTTGTCTTCTCGCCTTTTCGTTTCCGATGGGCTCTTGAAGCCTCGGGATGGCTCCAAGATGGCCCAAGACGGCCCCCCAACGAGGCCAATACGGCCCCAAGAGCGTCCAAGAGCGCCCCGAGATCGGCCCAAAAGGGCCACAGGAGGCTAATTCGCGGGCCCAGACGGGGGGGGGGGCACAATTATGCGACCCCCCTGCTGATCGATGGCCTCCAAGATGGCCCCAAGAACGCCACAAAACACCCACACCGTATGCACAGCAGCAAAACGCATGCGTCCTGACGAGTCCAGGCAGGCAGCGGCCCATGAAACCCCCAGGGCCACCAAGAGGGCCCCAAGACAACAGAGCCTTAAGCAGGCCCCGAGAGGGCCTCGAGAGAGCCCCGAAAACCTCCCCAATGGCCCGAATATGGCCCAAGTAAGCTGCCAGCAGGCTCCCATATCGAAATATGCGCGAAGGCATTTACGGTATTGTTGACTCCTGGGCCTGCTCAGGCTAATCCCGATCTTCTGTTGGACGCTGCCCGTCCTCCTTCTTCCGCTGCTTGCTCGCACGCTTCCCCGACAAATGCGATTCGTATGGGCATCGTTGCTGGATGGGCTGGCGGGGATATTTTTTGGTACGCGGGCGAGCTAAGCAAGTCGAACGCCGAGCACGCTAGGGCGGGCCGCGCCATAGCGAAGCTGACGGGGATACTTTTGGTCAACAGGCTCGCGAGGCGGGTCGAAAGCCGTCCGAACACTAGTCGGGCCGCGACTGGGCAGCAGGAAAAGAAAGGCACGCGAAGCGAACGAACGGGCAGCCACTCAGAAGGAGATCCAGAACCGATGCTCTCAAACCCGGTGGCGTTGTACATCCAGGTGGCGACCAGCAAGTAAGCGCAGCCAAAATGGCGCGGCGGCGCGACCATAAACACGCAGAGGTCGATCGCTCGGTGTGAGTCAGACAAACAGCACCGTCAGAGACGAACTACACCGCTGACGGGGATACGCGAAACGTTAAGAATCATTTGTTGTCGTTGGTCCGCGCTGGGACCACTGCACTGGCACACGGAGCGCGCCATTGGCGGAGCCCGACGTGTCACGAGGGGTCGCCCAAGCGCCAACCCAAGAAATCCACGCGGACCTCTGAAGTCGATGCTCATGCAACTTGCTGTTCGTCGATAGCTGCTGCTGGTCAACATCCCGCCGTGATCTTCAGACATGGACACGAAGGTTGGAATGACCAAGACGCTCCCTGCCTGCCGCTGCCCACCACATCGCTGTGCAAGTATCACCGCGAAAATCCAGAATTTGGCACATCAGCGCACCTGGAGCCGGAACACACGTACGGACGATTCGTGCCGAGACGACTTCAGCGCATATTTCTGACACCGCCTGGATTGCATCGCTGCTTTCCGACTGCGCAGACCGTTCGATACCGACTGCCTTTGCGCCACCGGAGACGTTCGGTGCTGGAGTCGCCGCCGCGTCGACGCAGCGCGAACCTGACACAGGGCACCAGAAGACAAGGAGGAGGGGGGGACACGGCTGCAACAGGTACGGGAGCGCGGGGATCCTTGAGCTCGACCCGGCCCGTGGACCCTTCAAACACCTTTGGAAAACAACTGTTGATTGCCTTCTCGCATTTTCGCTTTCGACGGCCCTCCGAGGCCTCAAGGAGGCTCTAAGGAGGCCCACGAAAGCCCCAAGAGAAG
The DNA here is from genome assembly GCA_963575745.1 of Prorocentrum cordatum. Lineage (NCBI taxonomy): Eukaryota > Dinophyceae > Prorocentrales > Prorocentraceae > Prorocentrum > Prorocentrum cordatum. The sequence continues at coordinate 773,101 of CAUYUJ010001669.1, forward strand.
CCAGCCCCAAGAGCGCTCCAAGAGCGCTCCAGGAGGGGTCTAAGAGGCGATGTTAGGGGCTCTGGAGGGACGACGCTAATTGAGCACCCCACTTCTTTGATCGATGTCCTCCAAGATGGCCCCCAGGAGTGCCCGAGGAGGGCCCAAAAGGCACTCATAAGGCCCCAAGAGGCGCACAAAAGGCCCCCAAGAGGCTTCCAAGAAACTCCCAAGAGGCTTCCCCGAGGCACCCAAGACGCTTCCAGAGGTCCCCGGGACCGCCGCGAGGCCTCCGAGACGCCCGATGAGTACTCCGAGAAGCTTTCAAGAGACATCCGAAGAGTCTCCGAGAGGCATCTAAGAGGCCTCTGGCCTTTCTGCTCGCCGTCCTCTCCTCCTCCTCCTCTTCCTCCTCCTCTTCTTCTTCACCCTCCCCCTCTCTTTCTTTTCCTCCTCCTCCTCATTCATTCATTCATTCCCACATGCCGAAGCGCCAGAGGCATTCGACGGAACAATTCAAGTGAAGAAAACTCGCACTCGTCACTGTGACGAGAGCCATTCACTCGAGCACGCTGCAACAATGCCCGCCTATTGGACCACCGCTTCAAGGCTATCATGATTGAGGCCAAAAAGAGTCAGCAAAATGTCAGAATTCAGCCAAAGACCCCAGATTTCAACCGAGGGCGCCGCTTGCATTGGGTCCAGGGCCAGGTGGCGCGCTTTCGGCGCCAGGAGGCCCATCAAGGCCTGCGGCGAGGGGGACCTCCAGGCCCCTATGGACCAACCCTCCCCCTCCCCCTCCTCCTCCTCCTCCTCCTCCTCCTCCTCCTCCTCCTCCTCCTCCTCCTCTTCCTGTCTTCCTCCTTCTCTTCCTGTTCCTCCTCGGCCTCCTCCTTCTCCAATTCCTCCTCCGTCCCCACCCTCCAGGAGTATGACGCCTTCCAAGTCCTTTCTTCCACTGCATGCTCCTGCAAATCCCTGATCAGGGCTACTCCCCGTGGCATCGTTTCTGAAAGGCTTGGTGGGGGCGCGAATCGTCTAGAATAGACCACGTTGCTATGTCCGCCGCACTGAAGACTGGCTTGCGAGATTCGCTGACCTTGTTCGATCGATGCTCATTAGGTGTGCCGCTGCCATGTCCCACCGTAGCTACGCGTTGTCGGTGACGGGCGCATCGACCTCGACCGAGACAAGAGGAACCGCCCGACATGAGACAAGACCTGCGTCTCCAACAATGCGAACGTGGTGAGCATCACATTTGCCAGCGAACATGCGTACATACGAACCGTTTGGATTATCGTTCACGTCGGGGCTGATTAGGTGGTTTGTCCGTAAAGATGCACAGGTGAGCGAGCGCGCCAATAGCAATGGGAGTTGAGAGCTGTCGCGATTGCCTTCCTGCACGGAAAATCTGGCCAATGATCACTGCTAACGGAAGCCGTAGAAAGAAGCGTCTGGCTGGAACTTTTCCGACACTATCGACGTCGCGTGTGGATACTCCAGCTTAGGTGATCCATGGTTCCGGAGCTCGGCGAACTTCTGCAGGCTGAATGGGCCGACGGTGTCCGAAAACGTGCAAGTGGGTCTGGCGGCCTGTCTCATACAGCCGTGTCCCAGGGGAGGAGCACGCCTTCGCCATGGCGAGGGTGCTTGCGCCTCTTCCACGTCTGTCCGGACCTTAATGTCGTACTTGCCCGAGGGCACTTGGAAGTATCCTCGGGAAGCTGCCTGTGCATCTTGAACGGGCGATTGTGCGGTCGGCGGTGAGCGAAAGGAATCCGGTAGCGTCTGTGATCTGGGCTGAAAACGGGTCGAGAAGTCGTGTGTCGAGACTTGCTAGCGGTGGGGCGATGTACTGGGCGTAAGAAATTCGCCCTCAGGGGCATATCCCTTACGTCCCAAAGGGGCTGGAGCTGCTGCGCCAGCTTCTTGAATGGCAGGCAGAGCATGTGGCGGCTGCTGCTTCGCTTTGTCTGAACTGTTCGATCTCGGATTCGGTTCTTGGCAGCCGGGGCCCACTTCGCACGGCATGCCAAGGACCTTTTTGTTGGATAGTGCCTGGTACTGGCACGCAAGCAGCAGCTGCTGGAACAGGGGCGGCGCTGCCCGAAGAATCCATGTTGCCACTCGTAGGTGCTCGAAGTGGGCCAATCGCGGCAGCATCTCACTGTCTAACTCCACGTCTCCTTGGCTGTGTGTCTCTAGGAGGTCCAGCCGGGCTGCCACGTCCACGGTATTTGCGTCCTCTGTCAGCTCTGGAACCGCCTGCGGCGCCTCGCTCTCCGCATGGTGCACGTGCTCTTGCTCCTGGCGATGCGGAGCACGAGGAGCGGCTGCTGCTCGGGGCCATGTGGCCGTGGCGTATACGAGGTAGAATGGAAGGTCTGGCAACGATGGCGACGAGGTGCCAAAGGACGAAGAGTATGCGTAGTCAATGGAACGAATAAAACGAACCACCACCTGGCAGGTCCTAGTCATGGAATGGCGGGAACGATGTTTCGACCCGTCTTGGATATGGATGAGCCTGTGCACGCTGGTGCGCGGGTCCGCTTCGAAGGCAAACTCGGGGGACAATTGGAAATCTGCCTCGGCTCAGAGGTATCCACTACTCTTTCCTGCTGAGAAAACCAACATCCTGAGAGCCAAAATGGCTACCACACAGAACGCGGGGGATGATGAGAAGGAACTCTCCCGATCCTCCTCCTCATCCTCCTCATTCCCGCATCCCTGAGGGGCAACGGTAGGGGGGGGGGCCGACATAGGGGGGGATGAAACGACCTGGAATCGGCGATACATCGCCGATACATCGGCGATGGGCCTCCGATAATGAATCCACGCCTTCCTGGGCAGGTTGGCGCTATCGGGCCCCTATCGGCGATGAATGGGCGATTGGGGGTCGATGCATCCCCCCCATGTCTATCCCCCCTATCATTGCCCCTGACTCCCCCTCCTCATCTGTCGACGACGCCGACGCCGGTGGCGGCCGGGCTGCTTCCTCGTCCTGCCAGGCCGACACCTTGCCGCCAAGCCGGTCCCGCGCCTCCAGCACCACGGGCTTGTGGCCTGCGGGGGGGGGGGGTCCCCCTCGTCTTCCTCATCCTACTCCTCACCCTCCTCCTCCTCCTCCTCCTCCCTCCTCCTCCTCTTCCTCCTCCGCCTCCTCCTCCGCCTCCTCCTCCTTCCCCTCTCACTCTCTCTCCCGGCCTCCGGACGCCTCACGCGGCGGGTCCCTGCCTCGGGTGAGTGCGACCCTCCTCCTCCTCCTCCTCCTCTTCCTCCTCGATTCCTTGACCTTGTAAATCAATTCTCCCTGTCGCACCCCGAGACCTATTTTTAGGGCGGGCTGGGCGTTTCGCCCGAGACTTTCTCACCATTTAAGATTCTGAAGCTAATGAAATGGCAACAGTTTCACGGATTGAGGGCGGGTGGTTTTCAAAATGTGGCTCTCGCCTTAGCGCCATGCACATTCGTTTCAAAACTTTGCGAGTTTCACGGATTCAGGGCGGGTCGTTTTCAAAATATGGCTCTCGCCTTGGCACCGCGCACATGATTCGTTTCAAAACGTTGCCAGAGTTTCACGGATTAAGGGCGGGTCGTTTTCAACATTTGGCTCTCGCCTTCGAGCCGCACACATTCGTTTTTTTTTACTGCAAGAGCTTCACGGATTGAGAGCGGTTAAGTTTAAAAATGTGGCTCTCGCCTTAGCGCCGCGCACATTCATGTGCAAGAGTTTCACGGAGTCCCATGATCAACGTACCAGACATGGTGTGCTGGAAAGACTCAAGATTATGAGGGTGTCACAATTACGATGATTCGCGGTGTTGAAGTCCCAGGAATGGCGTTCTGGTGCGGTTAAGGATCGTCAAGATGCAGTCAGCTCGATCCGTGGCGTTGGAATCCCGAGGACAATGTTTAGGCATGCTTCAGGGTCTAGAGGGAGAAAGTGAGGGAGGGAATAAGAGCGGGGATGATCAACGGCGAGGACAGGAAAGAGGGAGAAAAACATAGGAGGAAAGACGAGGGGAATGATAACGAAGGAAGGAAGAAGAGGATATGTACGAGGCGTGGAGGATGAATGATGAGGGTGAGAGTGGGGCAAGAAGAAGGAGGAAACAAAAGAAAAGGAGAAGGTTACCCGTCGGCCCCACCGCAAACGCTGCGAGGAGGCTCAAAAGCGGGAGCAACAAAGACCAGAGTGATGAGGAGGATGCCGATGAGCAGCGGTAAGAGGGACAGGACCATCCAGAGCTGCAGGACGAACAGCGGTGTCCCAAAGAGGAGGGAGACGCGGAGTTCAAGAATGCGCGTGCAGTGCAGGCGGACAAAGCTTGGCAACTTCAGCAGAGAAGTCCCGGGGAGACGTGAAACTCGGGTTCGGGGGACTCGAGTTGGCCTGGCGAGACCGTCAAGAAAATGTCGAGACCCTGTCTGAAATTCGTTCCTGCCGCAAACATCCCCCACGAAAACTGGACCGTCAAAATCAAGGACGGTCTCGTCAAAAGGCGTTGGCAAAACCGAGATCTGGCTAACTCGAGTCTTACATTTCCCCGAAAGTGTGCGACTGATGCTGGTGGCTGGGACAGTGTCCGCCGACTCGCAAAGCCAGATGCAGCGAGGAGGAGGAGGATAGGGAGGAGGGAGAGGAAACATGGGGCTCCTGACGTCGAATCGGCGCGTCGAAAATGATCGATAGGAACTTCGAATCGGCAAGGATCGGCTGAGAACCAGCAACGAGATCGAATCGGCAATCATCGGAAAGGCCGAGCCGGACCGATTCGGGGTTGGAGCGATCGTTTCCACCCTTTTCTCCTCCCCCCTGAAGGGAAGAGGGGGCGGAAACGCCAAAATGAACAACAAACCTGGGACAATTCAAGGTACGGCCTGCCGTTAGCGCACTGGATGATAACGGGGCTGCACCAGCGGATGCTGCAATGCGGACAACCGGGTACCAGGCCAAAGCGCCAAGTGCGCATGCCAAGCGCGGCAAGCGTACGTGCCTAGATTCGAGTCGCAGGCTACTGGGCCTGTGTGCGCAGCACCGATCGCGCCAAGTCGGGGATGCTGCCAGCGCGTCAGGCAGGCCGAGCTACGTAAGCTTGGCAAACTAATCATGGGCTATGGGCAGGCCCGCGACGCATACGCTGGCGTGAGGTCGCCCGCCGTGGTCCAAAGAGGGTGGACGCTACCCACGCGGGTCCAGGAAACGACATGGGGGGCATCAAAATGGACCTCCAGCTAGCACCGCCCCTCAAAAAGGCCTCCAGTCGTGAAAGGGGCCGTTTCGTCGTCCTCCGCTAGTGCTGGTGCGCTTTCCGTCAGGTCCGCGGCATCGGCTTGCTCCTATATCAATGCCACCTCTGAATCCACAGATCCAGTGCCGCCTCGGATGCTGACGAGTCTCGACTCGACGTTGCGACAATCCATTGTCGCCTCGGGAACAGGCTTTCTCATGATGGCCAAATTGCGTACAAATTGACGATGTTCTCAAAGCCTTGATTGCTGCTCGGGCATACGCTGCAAACCTTCAAACTTCGCATGAACCACGCGCGGACGCCATGGAAGACGCGGAATTCGCCGGCCCAACGGGCCAGAGGCGTGCTAAGATCTCCGGTAACTGGTTAACAATTCTTCTAGTTCGCGCGCGCGGGGCGGCCCCTGGGGGTCCCCCGGCGAAAAGTATCCCGACCGCAGCCCGGGAAGGTCCCGGGAAGGTCCCGGGAAGGTCTACTCAGAGATGATTTTGAGGGCCTTTTTTCGACACCCCTCACGAGGATTGTGGCCTCCGAGGGGGGTGCACTCGACTACCCCGCCTCAAGAGGCCCCCAAGAGCCGCCCCCAAGAGGCCCAAGGTGGCCCCAAGACGCCGCCAAGGAGCCCCAAGAGACCCCCAAGAGGCCCCCAAGAGGACCCTAGGCCTCAAGAGGCCCCCAAGAGGCTTCAAAGAGGCCCCATAGAGCGCTCGAGGGCCGGCGGAATGAGCGAAGCGATTAATAAACAGAGGGCGGCATCAGGAGTCGCAGCACTTTCGAGACCGCGATTGGTCCGTGGTGTGGCCCATGGACAAGTACACCAAACCAAAGCGAACCGCCGTCGGCAGCCATGCGTGAGGGAGTGGTGCGCCTCTCGGCATCCACAGGCAACTTTCGCTCGCTCCTGTGAGGGGGGAGCGAGCAGCGGGGGGGACAACGACCTGGACTCAGCTACACACCGGCTCAAGCCTGCACGGGGCGGGCTGCTGGGCCCCAGTCGGCGATGGGTGTGCGATTTGGGGTCGACGCAGTCCCCCCAATAGAGCCTGTGTCCACCCCCGACGCTGCCCCCTGGCTCTCGGGCCGTAACTCGGCTCTCCGGCGGCCAGGGGCCACTCTTACGCGTGGCAGTTGGGGGGGTACAGGCCTTGTCGAAGGCGGTGGGGCTTCGGTGAAGGCAGATCGAGAGCTTCTCAGATTTGGGCGCCCGAACAAGTTTTCTGATAAAATGGGGTACGATGCCCAGACAACAAGTTTTGTCCAGAACCAACAGCGGCCGCTGTTGGGCAGGCGGCCTTCTGCATCAAATGGTCCGCGTCCGCGGCGACACCGACAGCGAATCCTGTTCAAAATGGCCAGGCGTACCCATTTCGATCATCCTGATCGGAAGGCCTGATGTCTTCTGTCTCTCCCCCTGGGCGCGCTGCCGCCGCCGCCGGCCCGAGGCCTGCGTCGACGAGGTACTTGGCGCAGGCCAGGCCAGCGAGGCCGCCTCCGATGACGGCGACCGTCTTCGACTCGCCCTCGCCCTCGCCACAGGGGGGGGCTACTCGAGCCGCCGTGTGCTGGAGAGGCTTAGGTATCACCCCATGGGTGCATGGCCGCCTATCGGGAACGGCCCTTGCTCGTCCACCTGGAACGACGTCGACGACGACCTCCCACGCGCTTCGGGCGGGTTGATGGCTGTTCGATCCCGGCGTTTTTGCCCAACTTCGGCCCAGAAGGGGCCATCTCCAGGCCGCCAGGGAGGGGGGGGGCAGGAGGGGAGCGCGGGTCGATTCTGGGCGCGAAATTGCGGGGTGGGTGGTGCCAAAAACAAAGCTTTCGTGGTTTGGGGATGCCGAGGCCAGGAGGGGGGCCAGGAGGGGGGCGTGGGTCGATTCTGGGTACGAAATTGCAGTGTGGGGGGTCCCAAGAACAAAGCTCCTGTGGTTTGGGGATAGGAGGATCAGGCGATCGCGAACATGGATTAAGGGGGCGTGGATTAGCGACGGGTTCGGGACGGTCAATCCTCTGCGCCCAGGATGACATACTGGCCTCGGGGAGGAGGGGTCAAGACCTATGAGGGAGCGCGTTTCACGGGCGCTTGCCTTGGGAACATCCGGTGGCGCGTTTGAACCCGGGGCCACCCCCCCGAACATTCGGCGCCGTTGAACAGAACCAGGAGGGCCGGCCTCCCCCCCACGACGCCCGCCCACTCCCCCCCTCCGACCCCCCCCCCCCGCCCCCTCCCCCACGGCGCTGGCGGCGGCCGGCAGCGCCGACGGCGGCAACGATGACCAGGACGGAGACGACGACGTCAATGTCCCGTGTAGTTCTCTGCCCTCGGCACTGAGTGTCGGAACATAAACGAGCATAACATAGTAATACGTTTCGCGTTGCGTCGCGTGCCTCCCGCGCTTTTCGTCGTCATCGTCGTCTTCGCCGTCGCCGTCGTCGTCGTCGTCGTCGTCGTCGTTGTCATCGTTCTCGTCGTCGTTGTCGTCGTCGTCGTCGCAATCGCCGTCGTCGGCGTCGTCGCGGTCATCGTCGTCTTCGCAGAGATCGTCATCGTCATCGCCGTCGTCGTATTCGTCCTCGTCGTCGCCGAAGTCGTCGTCGTCATTCTCGACGTCGTGGTGGTCGCCGTCGTCGTCATCGTCGTCGTCGTCTTCGTCGCGGCCATCATCGTCAACGTCGTCGTCGCCGTCGCCGTCGTCGTTGTCGTCATCGTCCTCGTCGTCGTCGACATCGTCGTCGTCGTCTTTGTGGTCGTCGTGGTCGCCCTCGTCGTGCTCACCGTCGTCGTCGTCAATTCGTTGTCGCCGTGGTCGTCGTCGCCGTCATCGCCGTCATCATCGTCGTCGCCGTCGTCGTTGTCGTCGTCGTCATCGTTGTCCTCGTCGTCGCCGAAGTCGTCGTCGTCGCCGTCGTAGTCGTCGTCGTCGTCGCCGTCGTGATTGCTGTCGTCGCCGCCGTCGTCATCACTTTCATCGTCGCCGACGTCGTCGTTATCATGTTAATCGTCGTCGTCGTGCCCGCCGTCGTCGTCGTCACCGTCGTGTTCGTCGTCGTCTCCGTCGTCGCCGTTGTGCTCGTCGCCGTCGTCGTCGTCGTCGTCGTCGTGTTCGTCGTCGTCGCCATCGTCGTCGTCGTCGTCGCCTTCGCCGTGGTCGCCGTCGCCGTTGCCGTCGTCGTCGTCGTCGTCTTCGTCGTGGTCGCCGTCGCTGTCGTCGTCGTCGTCGCCATCGTCGCCATCGTCGTCGTCGTCGTCGTCCTCGTCGCCGTGCTCCGTCGTGCTCGTCGTCGTCGTCGTCGCCATCGTCGTCGTCGTCGCCATCGTCGCCATCGTCGTCGTCGTCGTTGTCGTCACCGTCGTCGCCATCGTCATCGTGGTCGTAATCGTCGCACTCGTCGTCGTCGTCGCCGTCGTCGTCGCCGTCGTCGTCGTAATCGTCGTCGGCTTCGCCTTCGTCGTCGCCGTCGTGGTGGTCGTGCTTGGCGTCGTCGTCGTCGACCTCGTCGTCGGCGTCGTCGCCGTCGTCGTACTCGTCATCGTCGTCGCCATCGCCGTCGTCGTCGTCGTCGTCGCCATCGTCGTCGTCGTCGCCGTCGTCGCCATCGTCATCGTGGTCGTAATCGTGGCACTCGTCGTCTTCGTCGTCGCCGTCGTGGTCGTCGTGCTTGGCGTCGTCGTCGCCGTCGTCATCGTCGTCGTCGTCGCCGCCGTCGTCGCCGTCGTCGTCGTCGTCGTCGCCGTCCCATCGTCGTCGTCGTCGCCGTCGTTGCCATCGTGCTCGTCGTCGTCGTCGCCGCCGTCGTCGCCGTCGTCGTCAACGCCGGCGCCGCCGCCGACGCTGCCAGCCGCCAGCCAGGCCATTAGGAGCCCCTCCGCCAACGTGCCAGGACCAAGTCCTGAGGGACAATACCCCAGCCCCAGTTGCCATTGCCAGGAGGCCCTGCTGCGTGGCGGAGGCGCACGCGACAGGGCGGCCATCGCCCTACGGGGCGGAACCGATCCACCGAAGTTCACGCGGAAACTCCTGCATCCTCTTCCTTCTTCTCTGCATCCTCCTTCTTCCTTCTTCTTCTCTGCTCCTCCTTCTTCTCTGCATCCTCCCCATACTCGTCCTCCTCTTCCTCACTCCTCTTGCTAAACCCTCCTAATCCCTGCTCCTCCTGCTCCTGCTCCTGCTCTTCCCACAAAGCCTGTCCACTCGGGACAAAGGGGACTCCGTGTTGTGGCGGCAAGCTCCGGAATGCAACTGCCGCCACGAGCAATCAAAAACAGTGGGGCCCAACGTTGTATGCTACAGCACTTGGACTAGGCACCACTTGGGAGTGGGGATGGGGCCGCGCCAGGCGAAGACCAGGGCAGTGGGAGACGGTTGCAGGCACCCTCAACTACAACGCTAGCGTCAGCGCGTGCGACACGGCAGGCAGTGGCAGTTGAGGCTGGCATTGCGAGGAGGTGGCAATCCCCCGCAGCCACAATTATGCGATTAGCGCGAGCGATAAGGCAGACAATGGTTGTGGTTGCTGGCCGTGCGAGAAGGTTGTAGGCACCCTCATCGTCAACGGTGGGATCAGAGCGTGCGACCAGGCAGGCACAGATGGTGACGCTTGGCATTGGAAGAAAAATGGGGGCACCATCAGCTACATCGCTGGGACCAGCGCGGGCGACGAGGCAACAAGTGGCAGTGGAGGCTCGCATGCGAGAAGGTTGCAGGCACCCTCAGCTACAACGTTGGGGTCAGAGCGTGCGACCAGGCAGGCACTGACAGTGAAGCTTGGCATTGGGAGAAAAATGGGGGCGCCCTCAACTACATCGCTGGGACCAGCGCGGGCGACGAGGCAAGAAGTGGCAATGGAGGCTGGCTGGTATTAGGAGGTCGCGGGCACTCTCGGCTACTACGCTGGGGTTAGCGCGTGCGACAAGGTATGCAGTGGTAGCAGTGGCGGGCAAGAGGAACAAAAACAGGCAGCACCAGCGGTGGCTAGCAGCGCAGCCAGACAACAGGCGCTATAAGCTACAACGTTTGGATCGGCGCATGCGATGGGACAGTCAGTGGCAGCAGTGGCCGCCAGTGCGACCAGGCAAGCAGTGGTAGCAGTGGCTAGCGTGCGGGGATGCAGCAAGCGTCATAAGCTACCATGCTGGGACAAGCGCGTGCGACACGACGGGCAGTGGCAACGGAACGCTGGGATCAGCGCGTGCGGCAATGCAGAGAGTGGCAACAGTGGCTGGCAATGCCGGAAGATCGGCAGTGGCAGTGATCGCTGGCAGTGCGCGCATGCGGCAGGCACCATCAGCTACCACACTGGCATGGACGCGTGCGACACCACAGGCAGTGGTAGCAACGGCAGCCAGTGCGAGCCGGCCGCAAGCACCGCCAGCAGCAACGTCGGGATCGGCACGTGCGGCACGACAGGCAGTGCGCTCTCAGCAACAACGCCGAGATCAGCAAGCGGCGTGGGTGCTCGGCCGAAGAGCTCGGGCAGCCACCGACGCAGCCACCGCCGACCGGCGACGCAGCCACCGCCGACCGTCCTGATGAAACACATGACCGAGATGGGGTACGAGTGCACCCACGACCGGCAGGGACGTCCGCCCCGACAGGGCGGCACGAGAAGGCGGAGTCCGAGCATCCGATGAAAAGTCCGGGCGGGGAGAGCGGAGGAACGGGCAGAGAGCCCGGGAGGGGGGAAAAGCGGGGGTCGGGGGAGGAGGCGCGGAAACTGTCTCACTGTCATGTCTTCCCGAGCCTTGCCCGCAAGCTCGGCGAACGCTCCGTCGCCGACGGCACAGCGGGCGGCGGAGGCGACGTGCGACAACAGGGGAAGAAGCGACAGGACGCTCCCTCAGTGACGGCTCGGGCATCAAAACTGACGGGTCTTTGTCCTCCCCCTGATTCTTACACAGTACCCCCACACCCGATTCCCCCCGCATCTGGGCTGGCCAACGCCAGCAGCTGGGAGGAGCAAAGCCTGAACCTGGGAGGATGGGTAGGAGAAGAGGCAGGGTGAGCGTGCATGATCTTTACTGGTGCGACGACTGCTGGGAAGAGGCGGGGTCCTCCGACTCCTCCTCCTGCTCACCCTCCTCCTGGGGCGGGGAGCATGCCAGAAAGTTCCCGTCGTTCCTACAGCCCGACAGACAAGTAGAAATGCAAGCGGTCGAAGATCAGTTAGATTGCAGCCTTGATTTGATACAATAAGTCGCATAGCAAGGATGAACCATTTTTCAAGGCTACCCTTGCATCCTTGCCCATTGGGCACATCCCTGACGACTTTCGCTGGCCAGCCCCGTTCCAAAACGCCAAAAGGGTCGAAGCGGGGATCGAAGATAACGTGAGTGAGGCCACGTATGCTCCGCACTGCCCCAAGATGGCAGCACGGCCCCTGAAACGGTGTGGCCTACGCAGCAGCCCAAGAGAAAGGGCGCAGATCATCGCAACGCAATTTACAGTTCGCAGCGCCCGCCGTCCTGGTCTCTGGCTTCCGGCCCCCCACTCCCGCCCTGCAGACCTCCAATCCCCTTCCTGCAAGGCTCCAGCAACTCCTCCTCCTCCTCCTCCTGCTCCTCCTTCCTCGCCGTTCCTCATCCTCCTGCTCCTCCGGCTCCTCCTGCTCCTCCTCCTGCTCCTCCTTCTCCTCCTCAACTTTCGTGCTTGTCCTCCTTCGCATCTCTTTCCTCCCCCCCCTGCTCCCCTCCCCTCCCCCTCCCCCTCGTCCACCTCGTCCACCTCGTCCTCCTCGTCCTCTTCGTCCTCCTCCTCCTCCTCCTCCTCCTCCTCCTCCTCCTCCTCCTCCTCCTCCTCCTCGGTGGCGACGACAAGGGCGAACAGCCCAGGGGCGAACACTACACGCATTCGCCCGAGAGCCTCGCCGGAGGCACGGACCATCGGTGCCGCTGGATACGTGTACAGTCGGACCTGGGCCAGAGGAACATCCCTCAAGAACGTGGGACCCTCCGCCAGCCAACACAGGCAGAACATCCAGGGGCACCCTCCCCGGGGTGCACAAGAGCATCCAACAAGCACGAAAAACCTCAGGATGCCCTCCCCGGGTCGACCTCGCTCTGATGCCTCGCTCCGATGGTCTTCGCCCTCCTCGTCGCCTCCGACATCCTCCCCTCGCTCCACTCCTCCTCTCCGGGAGGCTGGGGAGCCGAGGGGGGGGCCGGCCTTGAGCCCAGCGATCTTCCTGCTCAGCTCCTGCCAGGGCCGAAGGGTCCACCGCTGGGATACATGGCTGTGCTCCTTAACCCTCGTCACCCTGAAAGGGCTCGAGGACCTCCCTCCTCAATAGGTGGGTGACTGAGAACTCATGGAAGGACTGGGGTCCACCATTAGGGGGTAAATAATAGGATGTCCGCGGCACCCGCCGCAAAACACCGACGACGACAGCTACGTCTACGATTGAAGATGAGGAGGAGGAGTAGGAGGAGGAGGAGGAGAAGGAGGGGGAGGAGGACGAGGAGGAGGAGGAGGAGGATGTTTTAGGACCTGTCCTATTCACCGCCGTGAGAAAATGGGGGACCAAAACGAAAGACCTTTAGCGGCTGGCCGTGTACCTTACCCCCCCTGGGCAAGCCCATCGTTAGGCCACCACATGAACCCTACCCCCGCGGGTCAGATTTCGGAGAAAATGGCTGGGGTTCAGAATTTGGAGGATGCCTGCAGCCAGGAGCACCCCAGCGGGGGTGCCGATGCCCCAGCGTCGATTGGACTCGCAGGGGGCAGGGCTCGCCAGTGATCGCAGAATTGTGCCGACGATCCCTTGAGGGGCATCGGCACCGATCGGTCCTGCAGAGGGGGCAGAAGCCCACAGCTCTCCAACCTGTGGCTGGTCAGCTGGGGTCGCCGCGTCGGCGAGCTGCCCGTCATCGTCCCCGCTCTATTCGCCCACCGCCCGGGGCCTCCCGGGGGCCTTCACATCAGCAACCGCGACGTTGGTCATCGACTCGCCGTGCACCCTCATCCGATCAGCTCACAGAGGGTCCCCTGAACCCTAGCCGGGCCCAGCCGAGGGCGACGAGAGCCTCCAGAAACGCCCAACCTGCATCGGAGGCGAGATTTCGTGGACTTCGCTGCGAATCCGAACTGGCATGGGTCAAAGGGGTCCTGAGAGGAACGGGTCCAGGAACCCAAAGTTTTCCCGAACACTGGTCTTCCCATGCCGAATATCAGGCACCTGACGATGAAAACCGTGAGGAACCCGAGATCTGCCAAAACCTCCAGAACCCCTCTCCGCCTTTACATTTGTCCTTCATAGTGAGGGGAAGCAAAACAATCGCGGGCGGGTCGCAGGGTGGGTCCCGGGTGGGTCGCGGGTGGGTCGCGGGGTGGGTCGCGGGGTGGGTCCCCGGGTGGGTCGCCTGGTGGGTCGCGGGTGGGTCGCGGGTGGGTCGCGGGTGAGACGACGATATCAACAACGCAACGCAACACAACGCAAGACAACGCAACTCTGACGCAGCGCGCCGCAACGCAGCGCAACAACAACAGCGCAACGCAGCGATTCTTGGAAAAATGGAAAGGAAGTCCCTGGCGAGAGTGTGATCCCTCAGTAAATTGCAAGGAATTGTGAGGCGGGAGCCCTTGTTGTGGTCCAGGGGCCATGGGCGCAGTTTGAGCAGGGAAGACCTTCCATGATAAAAAACAAGGTGCGAGCCACGGGAGAGGCACTTCAATTGAAAAGCACATATGTTACCAGAGGGGGATCAACCATGACTTTTCTTCAATAGTGAGTTCAACAACAATAACAACAGCAACAACACCACCACCAACAACAACACCAACCATAACAACAACAACAACAACCATAACACCACCACCAACAACAGCAGCAGCGTCATCGACATCAACAGCAGCAACAACATCAACAGCAACATCAATGGCAACATCGACAACAACGCTAACAGAAACAACACCAACAACAACAAGGGCAACAACACCAATCAGTTTAAGAGTGTTCGTTCTTCCCTGCTCGCGTGTCACTCAACACGTATGTCCCAAACCCTCGGTAACGCCTTCTTCGTCTTCGATCGTACCACCTTCGGGGTGTATCTTTCTTACCTGCAAGGCGTGTAAGAGTGAGGGGGCCGAACGGTCAGTCATTGTTCCTGGGTGCGTGGCTTAAGTGAGAATCCGTGGTGAGGATTATGCTTATTGTTGTCGTTGCTGTTGTTGTTGTTGTTGAACATTATTTATTCTAAAAAAATAATTATTGTTGGGGCCCCTGGTGCGCGGCCCCCTCGCCGCGCCTAGGCCGCAGCAAAATTTTCATCATTTTCGTGAGGAAGTCTCAGGCAAAACGTGGGTGTCCGGATCCGGTTGTTTTGTTGTCCCCCGTTTTCCCTTGCAAAAAAAAAGCTAAAGTGGACATTTCTTGTTCTAACATAACCAAACTCCAAGAATCCCTTGCAACAAATAAGGTAAAGTGGACATTCGCGCGCGCAAGACGAAATCCTTCCAAAACCTCAGTTTTCGTAGCGATTTTAACATAAAAAACATTTTTTTTAAAAAAAAAACCAATGGTTTTTCAAAAACAAATGTCAAAATTTCATCCCGCGCGCTCTTGCGGATTCGTAGGAAACCCAACACTTTTTAATCATTTCTGTCCAACGGGCTTTTGCGAGCAACTTTTTCGAACTTCTGCAACAACGGTTGCGCACCTGCCAGGGCCATCATCCCTGTCAAATAATACCATGCGGGACACATTCGTTTTTTCTTCGCGCGCGCACGCCGTCGTCGTCGGCCGCGGGGCCCTGAATAGTAGCCACGGTCGTCCGCATGCCACGAAGTGAAGTGTCCGAACGTCATAGGGCGGGAAGCTGGGTGTGGGTGGTGGCGAAGAGTCGTTTGGAAATTTGGTAGAGCTTGAACCGGCCCCCCCACAAAGTGGGGGTATTGCCCGCCTCCTATGAAAACCCTGGCACTGGTGAGAACGGAGTGTCCCCACGTGCTAGTAATTGTTGTTGTTGTTGTTGTTGTTGTGTTGTTGTTGTTGTTGTTGTTGTTGTTGTTGTTGAACATTATTACTTCTAAAGAATAATTATTGTTGGGCCCCCTGGTGCACGCCCCCCCGCGCCGCCTAGGCCGCAGCTACATTTTCATCATTTTCGTGAGGAAGCCTCAGGTAAAACGATGTGATCCAGATCCGGTTGTTTTGTTGTAATCCGTTTTCCCTTGCAAAAAACACTATAAAATGACATTTCTTGTTCTAATATAATCAAATTTCAAGAATCCCTTGCAAAAAATAAGGTAAAGTGGACATTCGCGCGCGCAAGACGAAATCCTTCCAAAAGCTTAGTGTTCGGAGCGATTTTAACATAAAAACATCAAAAAACCAATGGTTTTTCAACAAAAAAATGTCAAAATCTCATCCCGCGCGCTCTTGCGGATTCGTAGGAAACCCAACACTTTTTAAACATTTCTGTCAAACGGGCTTTTGCGAGCAACTTTTTCGAACTTCTGCGACAACGGTTGCGCACCTGCCAGGGCCATCATCCCTGTCAAATAATACCATGCGGGACACATTCGTTTTTTCTTCGCGCGCGCACGCCGAAATCTCCAAAAACCATTGGGTTCTTAAGAATTTTAGCACCGCGCATCATAAAATCACACGAATCGCACCGTAGGTCCTCGAAAAACACCTGCACGACTTTTCAAAATTTCCACCCGCGCGCGCTGTCCGCGCGCTGTCATATGCAACAGATGTTCTGTGGAAGGCTTAACAACTTCTGTGGGTTAACAAGGCTTAACAACTTCTGTGGGTGTACGAACGTAGGCTTAACAACTTCTGTGGGTGTGTACTCCACGCCAGTGTAGTAGCCACGGTCGTCCGCAGGCCACGAAGTGAAGTGTCCGAACGTCATAGGGCGGGAAGCTGGGTGTGGGTGGTGGCGAAGAGTCGTGTGGATATTTGGTAGAGCTTGCACTGCCCCCCCACAAAGTGGGGGTATTGGCTGGCGTCGCATGAAAACCCTGGCACTGGTGAGAACACTGAGCGTTCGGGTAAAGTGATTGTTGTTGTTGTTGTTGTTGTTGTTGTTGTTTGATGTCGTCGTCACACCCGCGGCCCACCCGCGACCCACCCCGCGACCCACCTGCGACCCAACCCGCGACCCACCCGCGACCCACCCCGCGACCCACCCACGACCCACCCGCGACCCACCCACGACCCACCCCGCAACCCACCCGCGACCCAGCCGCAACCCATCCGCGACCCACCTGCGACTCATCAGCGACCCACCCGCGACCCATACGCGACCCACCCCGTGACCCACTTGCGACCCACCCGCGACCCACCCGCGACCCAACAGCGACCCGCCCGCGACCCATTTGCGACCCACCAGCGACCCACCCGCGACCCACTCAGTATACAACGTGCGAAATTCGTATACAAAATGCGAAATTCGGCGCCTGCGGCGGGCTGCCTTGCATCGGTTTAGGAGAGCGCCCGCGACCCTAACACTTTCATTCTACAACGTGCTAGAATCGGCGCCTGCGGCGGGCTCGTTGCATAGCTTGAAAAATTCGGCGCCTGCGGTGAGCTTCTTCTAAGCCTCGCAGACTGCCGGCGTCCCCGCCGCCCCCTCACTCTTATCCGTATTTCGTATTTCGTGCAGCCCCTAAGGCAGGGAAAGAAAGGACGGATGGGATGAAGGAACATGGGGGAGGGAGAAAGAAGGAGCACGAGAGATAATAGCAGGAGGGATGCCAGGAACAGTAAACACATGACGGGACCAGACACACGAAGATCGGGTGGGTAGACCTTAACAGGCGGGTCGGGAAGGCGGGCCTAGACGGCAAGGTCGAAGAGGCGGATTGCTAAAGCGTGCGTCCTGCATGAGTCGCGAGGGCATCTCGAGCGATAGCGCGATTCCTCAATCAATCTTGAAGGAATCCACAGCAAGAGCGTGGTTCCTGAGTGTCGAGAGCGTGGTGTCACAAAAACTGCAAGGATGTCCAACGCGAAAGCGTGATTCGCACAAAAAAATTATGAGGAAGTCCCTCGCGAGAACGCGATTTGGGAATACACTATGGGGGAATATCAGGCGGGCGCCGTTATTAGTGTAAACCGGGGGCCAGGGGCACAGTTTGAGCAGGAAGACTCTTCCTGGTAAAAACACAGCGAATGGCGAGGACGTGGCGCCTGAATAAATCGTGAGGTAGTCACAGGCGAGAGCGCGATTCTTGGATACATTGAAAGGAAGTCCCTGGCGAGAGCGCGACTCCTCAGTACATTGCAAGGAAGTGTGAGACGGGAGCCCTTGTTGTAGTCCAGTGGCCAGGGGCGCAGTTTGAGCAGGAAGCTTTTCCCTGATAAAAACCTGGGTGCGAGCCACGGGAGAGGCACTTCAATTGAAAAACACAAATGTTACCAGAGGGGGGTCAACAATGACTTTTCTTCAATAGTGAGAGCTCAACAACACCAACAACAATCATTTTAAGACTGTTCGATCTTATCTGCTCGTATATCATTCAACGTGTATTTGCCAAACCCTCGATACCCGCCCTATTCGTTTTCGATCGTACCCCTTTTGGGGGGTATCTGTCTTCCCTGCAGGCCGGGCCCGGGCAAGCGGCGGGGCGGCCGCGGACCGTTGGCCTGGCCAGCGGCAGCGCTGATCGGCTTCAACCCGCCCCCAAAATGGACGGACAAGGGACCACAACAACAAAACGGATTCTCACCTCCGCGGAACCTCACTTCAGCCACGCGCCCGATCCCAAGAGGGACGGGCAGGGGACCGACCACAACGACGCCGACGACGACGACGACGACGACCAGCGAAAGCGAGAGCGAGAGCGAGAGCGGGGCCACCAAGGGCAGGAAGCGGGCCACGAAGGGCGACAGGGGGGCCACGAACGGCATGCGAATGGGACCACGAAGGGCGCGAACGAGCGGGGGCCACGAACGGCAGATAATGCGGGGCCGCAGAGGGCAACGACGGGGCCACTGAGGGTAGCAACGGGGCTACGTAGGACAGCGAGGGGGCCGCAAAGGGCGACAGAGGGGCCGCGAAGATCGTGCATATGGGGCCATGACGGGCGCGAACGAGCGGGGGCCACGAAAGACATAATTATATTGGGCCGCAGAGGGTAAGGACGGGGCCACTGAGGGCAGCAACGGGGCCACGAAGAGCATGCACATGGGGCCACAAAAGGGCGACAGCGGGGCCACGAAGCGCATGCTCATGGGGGCCACGACGGACGCGAACGGGCGGGGGCCACGAAGGGCAGACTTAGATGGGGCCACGAAGGGCTGCAACGGGGCCACGAAGGGCTGCAACGGGGCCACGAAGGGCAGCGAGGGGACCACGAAGGGCTGCAACGGGGCCACGACGGGCAGCGAAGGGGCTACGACGGGCTGCAACGGGGCCACGACGGGCAGCGAGGGGCAACGACGGGCTGCAACGGGACCACGAAGGGCAGCGAAAGGGGCCACGAAGGGCTGCAACGGGGCCACGAAGGGCAGCGAGCGGGCCACGAAGGGCAGCGAGAGATCCACGAAGGGCAGCCGCGGGGCCACGAAGGGCTGCAACAGATCCACAAAAGGCGCCGAGGGGCCACGAAGGGCTGCAACGGGGCCACGAAGGGCAGCGAGGGGACCACGAAGGGCTGCAACGGGGCCACGAAGGGCAGCGAAGGGGCTACGACGGGCTGCAACGGGGCCACGACGGGCAGCGAGGGGCAACGACGGGCTGCAACGGGACCACGAAGGGCAGCGAAAGGGGCCACGAAGGGCTGCAACGGGGCCACGAAGGGCAGCGAGCGGGCCACGAAGGGCAGCGAGAGATCCACGAAGGGCAGCGGCGGGGCCACGAAGGGCTGCAACAGATCCACAAAAGGCGCCGAGGGGCCACGAAGGGCTGCAACGGGGCCACGAAGGGCAGCGAGGGGACCACGAAGGGCTGCAACGGGGCCACGAAGGCAGCGAGATCCCGAGTCCTAAATAAGCTGTGAAGGAGTCCTACGCTTGAGCGCGACTCCTGGGTGCCTGAGTGTCGGGAGCGCGACGCTTGCGTAAGTTGTGGTGAATTCCAACGCAAGAGCGCGATTGAGTAAATTGCAAGCAAGTCTCCAGCGAGAGCGCGACTCCGGATCGCCGAGAGAGCGATTCCTGCATAAATCTTACGGGAATCCCAAGCGAGAGCGCGACTCCTGAGCCAAACGCGAAGAAGTCTCAGTCGGGAGCGGGGGTCCTGGCTAATTGTGAGGAAATATCAGGCGGAAGCCGTTGTTGTTGTTGTTGCAATCTGGGGGCCAGGGGCGCAGCTTGAGCCGAGTGACTTCCCATGACAAAAAAAAGGGTGCGAACCCCAGGGGATACACTTCAATTGAAAAACACAATGGTCACCGGAGGGGGGATCAACAATATGGATTCTTCAGTAATAACAACAAATACACAACCAACAACACCAACAACACCACCACCAACAACAACAACAACAACAGCAGCAGCAACAACAACAACACCAACATCAACAATCATCAGTTTAAGACTGTTCGTTCTTTTCTGCTCACGTGCCAGTCAATGTGCATATCCCAAACCCTCGGTACACGCCCTCGCCGTCTTCGATCGAACCCCCTTGGGGGAATATCTTCCTTATCTGCCACGTGCATTTAGTGCAGCCCTATTTTAAAAAAGGAAGAGAGGACGGATGGAAGGGGGAGGGAGAAGAGTGGAGCACGAGAGAAATTAGCAGGAGAGGGGGCAAGAAACAGAAAACAAGTGGTAGAACCAGACGGGCAGATCGGGTGGGCAGACCCATAGCGGGCAGGTCGGGAAGGCGGGCCCAGGCGACCAGGTCGAGCAGGCGGGTTGCTGAAGCGTTGGTCCTGCATGAATCGCGAGGAAGTCTCGAGCGACAACGCGATTCCTCAATAAATCTTGAGAGAAGCCAAAACGAGAGCGTGATTCCTGAGCGCCGAGGGCACGTCGTCTGGATAGACTGCGAGGAAGTAGCACACGAGAGCGCGATGCGCACATGAATTGTGAGGAAGTCCCGCGCGAGAGCGCGATTTGGGAATACATGGTAGAAAGTCAATGGCGGGAGCCGCTGTTCTTATGAACCGAAGGCCAGGGGCCTAGCAGGGTGCGAGCCCCGGGGGAAGCATTTCAATTGAAAAAGCACAATGGTCACCGAATGGGGGGATCAACAATAATATGATTCAATAGTGAGAGTTCAACAACAACAATCACTTCAAGACTGTTCGCTCTTGTCTGCTCGAGTGTCAGTCAATGTAAATTTCCCAAACCCTCGATACCCGCCATCTTCGCCTTCGATCGTACCCCCTTTGGGGGTCTATCTTTCATCCCTGCATGCCCGGCCCCAGCAAGCGGCGGGGCGGCCGCGGACCGTCGGCCTGGCCAGCGGCAACGCTGACCGGCTTCAATCCGACCCCAAAATGGACGGACAAGGGACCACAAAAACAAAACGGATTCTCACCTCCGCGGAACCTCACTTCAACCACGCGCCCAATGACAATGAATGACCGTTCGGCCACCTCACTCTGATAACACACAATATTATCCGTGTTGTGGTTGAGTGATTGTGGTCTCTCGGGGGAATCTTCGGGATGCTCCGTGGCCACTCGGAAACGTCTTGGGGCAATTCTGGGGTTGATTGGAGGCGCGTCGGAAACAAGATTGCATCATATTCGAGCATGTTGTACTTACGATATTGATAGCCGTTTTGGGCTAGCTGGGGCACTCTTGGTGCCGCCTTGGGGCCACTTTGGACCCGCCGACGACCCGCGGAACGCCCCCTCCAGACCCAGGGCAAAATGGGTAGGTGTAGAGAAGGATGTTAGAATAACCAAATCGCAAAGCCAACTGCATTCAAAAGGCTGGCGGAATTCGGTTGCTAGTGCGCGTAACGAGGTTATCATGTATTTCCTCGTCTGCCTCGCTCTCCTTCTTCCCCTCGTCCATGGGCCTCGGGGCCTCGGAAACCACGATGCCGCCAAACTCCCCCTAGGCGTCGGAGCGTGAAACATGCCCCGCGTGCCTGCGGCGTCGGACCCAGCTCACGCGCCCTCATCCCTGTTGTTTCTCGTCTGCTCTTCCACCCCAGTGGTCCTCCCCGTCTCACTCGACGGGTCGGGAAGCCAGATTGAGCCGAAGAGTCGGCGCATCTGCGCAATCCCCGTCCCGCGCCGGCGGTCAGCGGGGGGCGCCGGGCGGGCGGGGTCTGCTTGGCTGCGCTCCGGGGTCAGCTTGCTTCCCGGGATGGGGACAATCCGCTCTCAAGGGCACTGGGGCCGCTGCGTGTGAAAATCAAATCTCTTGGGCTGGTGAAAACCAATGCGAAAGCTAAGGTGAAAACGGGTGGCAAAAGATCGGCTCCCGTTCGAGCAGGGCGGGTCCTGTTTTTGAAGCGACAGCCCCCCCTCCACTTTTTTATCCACTGCAGGTGCAAATTTTCAACCCACGGCGGGTGCCATTCTTCAACTCACGACGCGACGGTCCGTTTCTTGAACTAACTGCGGGGGCCCCCGCAGGGGCGGAGGCAGACAGCAAGGGATTAAGACGCCTCTGTCGGATCACCAGGGCAGTCCTCGGATGTGCGCCACGCGAGCACGGTGTGCTCTGGCGGGGATCGGGGTCTGAGCAGATGCGCCGACTTGTCGACCCACTCAAGCTGCACAGCCCCAGGAGGAAGACGGGGACGACAATGGGGGTGGAAGAACAGGAACTTGCCCTCGCTCGGTCGTCCATTCCCCGTGCATTCGGTTTCGCGCGTGCTTTTTTGTTGCAGGGTGATCCAGGATGCTCCTGGATGGTACTCGCCGAGAAAGAAATGCACACGTCCGAGCGTTGCGAAGGGAAAAAAAACATAGGGACGAGGGCGTGCGGGGAGGCATCCTGCGCCCGATGTCGCAGGGGCAGGCGGCAACTTCCACGCCACGGCGCCAGGGACGAGTCTGGCGGCATCGTGGCTCCGACGCCTAAGGGTGAGAGGGCCTTAGATGGACAAACAAATGGAACCCTCGATTCCGCCGCCCCCCTCCCCCCACATTCAAAGTTGGTCCCAGGCATCCTGCAGCACAGGCGTGAGAGGACAAAAAACAGTCGCGAGGCCCAGCCCAACTTTGAATTTGGGGGGAGGGGGTGGGGGCAAACACGGGGTCGAACCTGAAGGGTTGCTACCTTTTTGCCCCCTTACCGCAGGAAGGAGGATGCAGACGAGAAAAAGACGAATAAAACCTTCACGCGCACTGGCAACCGAATCCCATCCGCCCTTTCGGGGTAGGCGGTTTGGCGAGTCAGTTCCTCCAACCTCCTTCTTCTCTTAGAGGAGAGAGGTTTGCCTCTCCACCTACCCCGTTTCTCTGGGTCTGGAGGGGGCGTTCCGCGGGACGTCGGAGACTCCCAACAGAATTGACCCAAGGCGGCTTCAAGAGGGCCCCAGCTAGCCAAAGATGGCCTCCATGTTCGCACAATATAACCAAATACGTTTCAATTGAATCAAGCTCCAATAGTAATGACCCCCCTGGGTCCGATTGTTTTAGGCGCCTTTTCGAAAGGCAGGGGGTCAGTATCACGGTGCGTTTTGCGTCTGCAATGTCACGTCACACGCGGGGGATATTCTCGAAGCACGCGCTCGTGACCACCACCCTGCGGAGCATGTTCGTCACCAAACTCCTCCTCCTCCTCCTCATCATCATCATCATCAACATCATCATCATCACCACCGTCATCATCATCACCACCATCATCAACACCACCATCGTGAATTTGGTTGTAGTGATGTTTATGAGGAGAAGGAGGAGGAGGACGATGGCATTCTCCTCCTCCTCCTTCTCTTCCTCCTCTTCCTCCTCCTCATCATCATCATCATGATGACCATGATCCTCCTCCTTCTCCTCCTCCTCCTCATCATCATCATCATCCTCCTGCTCCTCCTCCTCGTCCTCCGCATCATCATTCGAATCATCCTCCTTCTCCTCATCGTCACAATCGTTATCATTATCATCATGATCATGCTCATGATCATGAGCATGACCATGATGATGATGATCCTCCTTCTCCTCCTCCTCCTCCTCATCCTCCTCGTCATCGCCATCATCATTATAATCATCGTCATTATCATCATCATCAGTATCACCACCATCATCATCATCATCATCATCAGCATCAGCATCATCATCATCATCAACATCATCATCATCATCATCATCATCATCATCATCATCATCGTCATCGTCATCGTCATCATCGTCATCATCGTCATCATCATCATCACCATCATCGCTTCCCTCAATGCCACCATCATCACAACCGTTCCTATGGCCGTCGCCGTCGATGCCATGTTCTCTACTATGCCCACTCCGCAACATGTGTTCCATCTCCGTCATGCATTCATGTTGCTGGGGGTCCGGAACATTAAGACTGCTGCGGAGAGTGGCCCAGGAAAATAGATCGATCAATAAGGGATCTGGAGTAGCTTCCAACATGCCTCCAAAAAACCTTACGACCGCCCCAAGATGGTTCCAAGTTGCCACGGAGCTCCCAAGGACACCCCCAAAGGCCAGAATCATTCGGAACCCAAGAGGGATCAGGGTGATGTTCTCTTCTCGCATTTTCGCTTCCCATGGGCGCTCGAGGCTTCAAGATGGCTCCGAGATGGCCTAAGCGAGCCCCAAGAGGGGCCAAAGAGGGACCCACGACGGCCCCAAGAGCGCTCCAACAGGGCACCAAGAGGCATCCTTTCGGTCTCCAAGGGGGGGTGAGGGGCGCGCGAATGGGCCTCCCCCTTCTTTGAGCAATGACCTCCAAGATGGCCCACGTAAATCCGCAAGGCCCCCGAGTGAGCCCAGGATGGCCTCAAGAGATAACAAAGTATCCTCGCTGGCCCCAGTGGGACGCAAGAGGGCCCCGCGAAAGTCCCGAGATGCCTCGTGGAGGCTCCAAAAAGGGTGACTGCGTGCTGCTACGCATCCCTGGTCAGGGCAACTCGCCTGGTGATTGTCGTTGGATGGGCTGGTGGGAATACACAGAACGTCACGCATCAGCCAGGTGGCTCGTGTCGCAAATTCGTTATAAGAACCCATCGCCCCAAACCTACACGAGACGCTGCGTTGCACTCCCTCGAAAAGGCATCAGAAACGGATTGCTTCGAACAAAGGCCCACAACTGACGGTCCAAACCGAACACAAAAACCCCAAACCAAAAACAAGACGGCAGAATCCAACCAGTGTGTTCACTCTGCTGGCCCCCCTGGCTGAACAGTCGCGCAGGTATGCGCCAAAGTCAGCAGCAACCCTCCGGGCAACGGAGCCCGGACTGCGTGCAGCTTCTCATCACGAGTGGAACCAATAAGCAGGCACGCGTGAATGGGGAATGATAATCCTTGCGGGGCATACGTGTGGCATCATCACCGCTGAACCAGCCCGACACCAACAAAAACGAAGAGCCAGGCAAAACGAGAGCGGAGAAAAATCAGCAGCGGAAGTGAAGAGGACGAGGACGAAATACAGGATGAAGAACGGGCGGATGACCAATACAATGAGTGAAGGAACGCAATGAGTGAAGGATGGCCCACGGTCCGATTCAAAAGCATATAGGAAATTGCTCGACGCGGAAACCCCCGTATGTGGATTTCGCATTATGAAAATCTCCTCTGTGAGTATCAGAATGAAAACTCTAAGCGAAAAGCCTGCGTATGTGCAGATCCGAATGCGACCGCTCCACTCTGCTTCTCTCTGCCACTGTGCGCTGCCGTCTGTCGCCGCCGTATGCTACCTACCCTACCCCCTGGCGGCTCATTTGTGCGTTATGTGCTGCCCTTGGGGGGCCCAAGTGTAGCACAATTTCAGGGTCACGGAATTCTTCTTTGGGGCGCCCAAGTGTAGCCCGAGTCCTTGGGGCGACCAAACGACACAGGATGCGACCCTTGGGGAGCGCAAGTGCTGTGGCTCCTGCATCGCGGTGTCCTTGAGGTCCCTGGTGCCACGCCGGCCGCACAGCGCAAACTGGTCGCGGGCTGGCGCGTCCGTGCGCTCTGCCCGCAGACGGGGCACGACAGCATGACGCCGAAACGGAGCCCTGCCGTGTTATCCGAGAGCGCCCAATCTTGCGCTGCGCGCTGCGCGAAGCGCGAATCACTTCGCACTCGCGCCGCCCCCCAGGGGAGAAGAGGACGATGAGGAGGAATCGGAGCCGAACCGCACAGCGCGAAGCGCGAAAAACTTCGCGCCCCCAAGGGCGCCCGTGTGACGTGTTTGTTGTTTGTGCCCGGGGTAACGGTCGTTGCCCCGGGGGTGTGGTCGGGCGGGAAGGCAACGGTAACGGCAACGGCGGCCGCGGCGTGCACCCGCCAGGGTACGTCCGCGTCACCGGTGCATCAATCGCCTGTGCGGACTACACCATCTAGGCGGGGGCCAAGGCCCCCCCCAGTACGATCGTCAGCATTGCCGGGGGAGGGAGGGGTGTTTGGCCCAGGTAACGAGCGTTACCCTGGGGAAGAAAAAAAACTCACCTTGGTGATCATGGACGCACCGGTGTCACTGCGATCCTCCGAGCGAGCTGCTCGGAGTGAGGAGCGGTTTCCTGCAGGCTTCTGGGTGCGGGGGAGGCTCCAGCCTGCGGGGCGCCTCGCGCCCAAACGCGCCAGCGAGGGAGGAGGTGACAGGGACTCGCGACGAGGGGCCTACGACGGCGGGGCCCGGGGGGCCCGCGGTCCTCGCCGATCCGGTAGTTGTCGGTGTTCTTGATCTGGGACGGCAGCGGGAAGTCTCCCGCGCCCCTCTCTGGACAGTCTCGGTGCGCGGCGGGCAGGGGTACACCAGAGGCTTGGGCTGGACTATCCAGGGGTGAACTCCCTTGAAAGGCCGAGGACGCTAAGCTGACCTGTCAAGAGCGCGACGACAAATTCGTGTCGTGACGACCCCGACGCTGGTTTCTGACACCGCGTCGATCGTTCAGCCTTGCACGATCGTCGGCTTTCTGATTGCCATCTATTGGCCGATTCTGGGACCCTGGCGGCGTTCAACCTTGAATACCCGCGGCGGAGTTGCTGCCGCGTCGACACAACAGGAACCCTGCGGTACACGTCGGCGGGGAACATCAAGGCGCAGCTTCAGCAACGGGGTCTCGCCGTGTGCTTCCCAGACGGCCCCAACACCCTCCCAGACGCCCCAAGGGCCCGAGAGGACACGCAAGCTGCTGGGTGTCCCAGAGAGCCCAAACGCGCAAACAAAATCCGGTCAGAAGCTTTTGCTCAGCGTGTCGCGGCGGCGGCCCCAGCGACACGATATGCCCTGCAAGCGGATAGCGTATCGCTCCGCTCCGCGGGGGGAGAGGCTGGAAAAGGCTCGGGACGTTGACGCCTGACTGGGCCGTGGAAAGCGTGTCGTGCCGAAGTGCGGTGGGCCAACACCAGCGGAGCGACACGCTAAGCCAAGTTCCTGACCGCATGTTGAATTATTGATTTGGACATCCCACCGCCCTTCGCTCGCAACACGCTCCAAGAAGCTCCCAATGACCCACCCCCATCAACGGAAGCCAAAGTTCCCAACGGGGCCCCGAGATGGCCCCGAGATGGTCCCAAGGCTGTCTTGCGTAGACCGCCCCAAGACAGCTCCAAGGCAAGCGCGATTAAAGCAACGAGGCATCACCATGAGCATCCACTTCCGGACGGCCGCGCGGATGTTGTTCGGTCGGCACTGGACCCGCCTGTCGCGACTACAGCGCTGTCGCCCCTGGCGCGCTTCGCGCGCCGGTCGAGGAGGGTCCAGCGCTGAACCCAGATATCTGCGGCGGGACGGCTAACATCACCTCCATGAAACGCTGGCACGGTGGCGGGATTTGCCGCTGGTTGCTGGATTTTGCGCATGGTGGTCTCCAAAATGGCCAACAGCTAATGAGTTGAAGAATCTCGTGCGCCCTCGATCCATTTTTTGAAGTCGACCTGACATGTTAAGGTCCACTTTTTCGCAGGGGGCGGATGAACAAGAGGACGGAGCGGGAGGAGGGCGATCGAGGAGGGACAAGGAGGAATGGTGAGAAAGGACGGAGGAGAGCGCGCAATGTTGTAGTATGCATAACGTGCGAATGTGGAGGGAGGAGGGAGGACCTCTTCCTGCATCCTGGGAGAGTAATGTCCACGCCCCTTGCTCCAAGGCCCCGCCTCGTGGGAGCTCTGGCTCGTTGTTGGCTGGGTTAACTGTCCTGGTCCTGCGGCCGAGTCCCGCGGGGGTCTGCCTGCATCTCCGATATCCTTTTCGCTCACCTCTTTCTTCTCACATTGCCTCGTCTTTGCTCTCTTCCACATCCCTCCTGATCGGTCCACTCTTCCTCCTCCCCCTCCTCCTCATCCTCAAGAACCCCCTCCCCCTCCTCTTCTCGACAGCCTCCTCCTGCTACTCCTTCGTCCTCCCTCGTCCTCCTCCTGCTTCCTCCTCCTCCTCCTCCTCTTCCTCCGCCTCCTCCTCATCCGCCTCGTCCTCCTCCTTCCCTTCCTCCTGCTCCTCCTCCTCGTTTTACTCCTCATCTGCCCTCCTCCTCCTCCTCCTCCTCCTCCTCCTCCTCCTCGCCTCGTCTTCCTCCTTTCCTCCTCCTGCTCCTCCTCGTTTTCCTCCTCCTCCTCCTCCTCCTCCGCCTCGTCCTCCTCCTCCTTATCCCTCTTTCTTCTCCTTCTCCTCCTCCTCCCCATCCCCCTCCTCCTCCTCCTCCTCCTCCTCCTGCTCCTGCTCCTCCTCGTCTTCCTCCTCCTCCTCATCCGCCAGGCGCCCGCGCGGGAGGAGAAGACCCGAGCGACGACAAGAGACAGGTCTTCGCGAGGACGTAGCGACCTTACGCGGTGGCTTACGCGGTGGCTTGAGCGGGCCGCCAGCGTGGTGCGCTACATTGGAAAAGAGGTCGCTTACGTGAGACTTTACGCGGGCAACTTACGTGCGAATATCCGCAGAGTCGAACCCGTTTGGATGAGTCTCTCATCTGGCTTCGGCCTCCTGACGGCGGTTCAACGATGGGGCCCTGAGGGGTGCGGCCTCTGGATGAAAAAAGGCAGGATGGGGTCAAATCCGGATCTGGATAAGTCGAGATTCCAATCTCTGAGAGCGAGCTCGTATGAATCATGTATCGGGCGACGCGGGTTTCTCACGGCGTTCGGGAACGCTTTGATCCATGTCCTAGCCCTGCCCAGAAGGATAGGAAGGGACCCCACGCCAGATTTGATATGTTTGAGGCCCGTCATGTTTGAACCGCCGAATCTGGCAGCCCGTGCACTGGCGAGCCAGCGATGGTAGCGGAACAGAGACCGGCATAAACACACGCAAACTTTCGCAGCTCTGCAAGGGTTTCTTTGATCTGCGCTGGGGCCCCCCTCCCTGGCGGCACCTCCAGCGCCGCCCCTGGCGCGCTCCGCGCCACAGGAAGGGGGGCCCAGTGCAGATCCTAGAAATCCGCCCGCAGATTCAAGAGTTAACTATGTTTATGCATTTTTGACTGCTTCGAGATTGGCATGGGGCCCGACGATGAGTGGTTGAATCAGCGCCCAAGGCCTCATCTCGATGGTGAAGCCGCTTTTCCATTCCGATGTCCCAGGCGCCTCAGGAAACGCCGGCCAGGTAACAAGAGTGGAGATGATGGCCCTGGCGCGCAGAACGCTGCACCGCGAGGCAGGCTGCTGAATCCCGGCGCCTGCGGGGGAGGGAGAGGGGAGGAAGGGGAAGGGGGGGAGGAGAGAGGAGGGAGGAGGGAGGGAGGAGGGAGGAGGGAGGAGGGAGGAGGGAAGAGGGAGGAGGGTGGAGGGAGGAGTGAGGAAGGAGGAGGGAGCAATCTGGCCGGCGCGGCTCCGCCCCGAGTGTGCAGAGTGACGAACCGGATGTGGCGCCGTGGTGCTCCCACAGCCCTTGCTCGGCGAGGGGTCACTCCCACGCTGGGACACTCGTGCGTGCTGAGGCCGAACGGCGCTGCGGTGCCTCCCCAGCGGCTCGAGGACAACCTTCCGAGGACGGCGACGCCGAGCACGCCGAGAGGGAGGTCAGGAGCGCCTGCGGCAAGGGCGAGGGCGAGCCGACCGAAGGATCCCCGAGAACAGCCAGGGAGTTCGGCGCCGCTCCAGGGCCAGCCTGGGGGACCAAGGAGCAGCAGGGGGCTCCAGGCACTCGGAGAGGAAGTCGTGCGGAACGAAGCAAGGCTTCTGCGATGCGTGGCGGCTGCCGTGAACTCAAACCGCGAGATGGACGGCGAGGAGGAGCACACCTCAATCGAGGTGGGCCTCACGCGGCAAGAAGCAGAGCTCGTGCAGCGCGCGGCGGCTACCGAGGACACCGACCTCAAGATGAGCAGCGGGGACGAATGGACAGACCTTACGAGTAGTCACGAGGCAAAATCGAAATCGGCTGCGGTGCGGGCATTGGATAAGGAGTCCTTGGATAAGGAAGCCGGGCCCTGATAGCCGATGGGATTCCAATCGTAGACTGGCCATGGATAGCCACTTGGGCACACTCCTTGACGAACGCCCCCCACCGTACGAGAGGGGGCGAGAGAGGTTCCGAGCTCCTCGGAGCGCATCGCGTGAACGCTGGCTTTGGCGGGCCAACACCCTCGCCCAAGCCAGACCAGCAGCGCTGCAATCACTGCACCTTCTGCTGTTAGATCCGCCGACCCTGTCGGCGTGTGCGAGTCGTCGTCGTCGTCGTCGTCGTCGTCGTCGTCGTCGTCGTCGTCGTCGTCGTCGTCGTCGTCGTCGTCGTTCAGGGTCGGCGGCTCTGACTGCAAGAAGCCTTCGCAATGCTTGAGAAGGAGCGGCCACGAGGCAGGGGAGCACGAGGCCAACCGGGAGGATCCCAGGCGGCATGGCCTTGAGCACCCGCCGGCAAGCCCTCGGCATCGACGACGCCACGACGGTCGGCAGCTGACTTCACAGGCGTGGTCTCGCCGATGAGGTCATCTCCTCCCCTCCTTTCCCCTGTCTCCCCCCCCCCCGCTCCTCCCTGCCCTTCCCTCCCCCCATCCTCTCGCCTCCTTTTCCCTCCTTTCTCCCTCTATCGCGAAGCCAGGTTCAAATCGAATGAGGATAACTCAAGAATCTCTGAGATCTGGCGGCTCTGGAGGATGTCTCCGGCAGCTCGCCCGACTCAGAGCGTTCCGGAACGCTCTGAGAGCGTTCCTGCACGCTCTGGAATGGATTTCTCCTCGTCCTAGCTCCGTCCGACCCTCCCACCCCCCACATCCATCTCCCTTCCTTCTCTCCGGCCCCGTGTCCATCCCCCTCTCTTCCTTCCCTTCCCTTCCGTCCCTCGTTCTCCTCCCTCCGCCTTTCCCCCTTCCTCCCTCTTCGCCTGCCCCCTCTGCTCCTGGCGAGCTCTCGACGTCACCCCCCTCCCTCCCTCCTCACCCCTCCAGTAGGACATCGACTACAGAACTGCTTTACCCCAGACTTCTTTGCCTCGTCGAATATACGAGTAATATACGTAGAATTGTTGCAGATGTATCAACATTGTGCGTCTTTTTTCGTGGAGACGACGAGAATTTCAAGTTTGGGGTAAGTCAATTCTGCAGTCGATCCCCTACTCGAACCCAATCCTCGTCCTTCCTGTGCTCTCCGCCCACACATGAGGCGCACAGAGGCACACTGGTACTAGATGTCCTCCGAGAGGCGCACGTCCGACCCGAAGCTATCGCACACTCATCTTGTATACTATAGCGTTTCCCCGGGCAGGGTGGCCGCGAAGCACACGCCACAACGCATCTGCTCTAGGATCTCTCGGTGCGCGCGTCGCCCCTGGGGGGGGCGACGCACACGCAGTCCTAGTATGCAATGCTGGGGTGCCGCCGACCTCCTCCCCCCCCCTCCTGACTACCCACCAGACCACCCCAACCCAACCCGAAGACCCGAATTTCGGGTTGGGGGGGGTACGGGCTCCACACGTGTTTTTTCGATGTTTCCCGACACCCCCCCCACTGGAAATCGAGGGTAAATCTAAGCCTTCGGGTTGGGTTGGGGTGGTTTGGTGGGTGGTGACCTCCCCCTCCCCCATCCTACCCTGCAGAGCCCCCGGGGGGGGGCGTGGGTCCTGGACTCCGCCGCGGACCTGGCGACCAGCCGCTTGGCCCTGCGCCTGCCGAGGCTCCGGCGGAGCCGGGGGCCGGGGCCGTCGTCGCCACCGACAGAACCCCCGCGCCAACGCCGGCGGTCTTCGGTGACATCGCGGGACGCCCACGGTGTCACCGAAGGTGTTGTGGTTGTCACTCCGCGTCGCTCCGCCTCCTTTCTCCCTTCCCCCCCCCCCCCCCCGGCGCATTCGGAACGCTGGCGAGGAGGACGAGAAGCAGGAGGAAGAAGAGGGCAAAGGCGGAGGAGGCGGCGGAGGAGTAGGAGGAAGACAAAGAGCTTGAAGAATGGCTGGGATGGGACAAGGATCAGGACAGGGCGAGGAGGACGAGGGAGGGCGGCGGGAAGACCGAGGAGGGCAATAAAGTGGCGGGGGAAGGCGAAGCGCCGGAATAATGGCTGGGGTGGTTCAAGGAAAAGGACAGGGCGACGAGGGCGAGGGTGGGCGGCGGGGGGAACGAGGAGGACAATGAAATGGATCAGAAAGAAAAAATGGGGGACGGAGCAGGGATAATCGAGGACGGAGCAAGGAGGACGGAGGATGGAGAAGGGGGACGGGAGGATGAGACATTGGACGAGGAGAGAGGAGGGACTGGGAATGAGGGAGAGTGCACGGAGCAGCACAGAGAGGGATGGGTGAGGGAGGAGTTCGTAGTTAGCTGATCAGACGTGCGCATTACGCTCGTAGTGCATACGATCGGCCTACCATGGCTTTCTTTCAGCTGTTACAGATTGCTTGCTCAGAGCTGCAATCCGCAGATTGCATGCATCTGCGGAAAAGACTGGCTAGATATACGCGGCCCTAAAGAAGGCGGGACGAACAGATCCAGAGAACAACCAACGACAAGGATGAAGTGGGAGAAGGGAGGGAGGAGGAGGGAGGCGAGGGAGGAGGGAGGGAGGGGGGACAGCAGCAACAGTAGGATCAAGCCTTCGCAGCTCCATAACCACCCCATCCTTCTCCTCGCCAGCTTGTCTCACTGCCATCATCACCAGCATCTCGGTAGAAGTGAGGAGGGTGGATCGACGACCTACCCCCGCAAAGCACCTCAGTAGCAGCAGAGGTGAAAAAGCGGGTTGAGAAATAGGAGTTCGGCGAATGGAAACGCGCATTCCTAGATATTCCTACGGATTCAGAAGAAACACGCGACAGGAATGTCACTTTTGCGTCGGAAGCGTACGCGGGAATGGGGCTCTGGGTAACACGAAGAGCCAGAATTGAGGTAATCTGTGCTGTTTCCTGTACGCATCGTACGCGGGAGCGGAATTATGGGAACACGAAGGGCTGGAAGTAGAG
The DNA here is from genome assembly GCA_963575745.1 of Prorocentrum cordatum. Classification (NCBI taxonomy): domain Eukaryota; class Dinophyceae; order Prorocentrales; family Prorocentraceae; genus Prorocentrum; species Prorocentrum cordatum. Next base: position 805,679 of record CAUYUJ010001669.1, read on the forward strand.
TAAGGCGTGTACTTGTTTTATCAAGGGTCGTGGTCGTCTGGACCAAAGGTGTAGCCTGTATCGAGACGAGAACACGATGCCGTGATAATTGAGGAAGTCTATCAGGTGAAACGGCCGCTGGACCGCCGCCAGATCTGGCGCCCTCAGGCTCCCCGTCCCCCCTGTGGGACTATTCTGTGGAACTCGTCGGCCCCCTGCAGAACCCATGTGTGACATTGGTGCCCTTGATAAAAAGAACCGCCACCGTCGAGAGAAAGCGTTTCACGGGCGCTTGCCTTGGGAACACTCGGCGGCGCGTTTCGAACCGGGGGGGGCCCACCCCAACATTCGGCGCCGTCGATCAGAACCAGGGGGACCCCCACCCCCCCCCCTCCGGGAAAGGAGAGTGGGGGATTCTAACTCCCCACTCCCCCGGCGCTGGCGCTGGCGCCTGCGCTGGCGGCGGCCGGCAGCGCCGACGGCGGGGGCACAATGACGATGACCAGAGAGGGCCCAGAGGCCGCAGCGCCGGCCCGATGAAAGGGAGACAGGGGAGAGAGATGGGGGGGAGTTCGCACCCCCCCCCTGTCACGGGAGGAGGGGGCGGTGGGGAGGGTCCGAAACCCCCCACCTTCAATCCAAGGGGGGAGGGGGTCGTCTGGTTCCGACCCCCCCCCCCCTCCAAGCGCCCACAGGGCGCGCTCTCACCCTGTGGAAGCTGGCATTAATGCGAGAGCACGACTCCTGCATCCATTGTGAAGAAGTCTGAAGCGCAACGGCGGCCATAGTCCCCCCTGTGGGACTCGTTTGCTGCCTTTTCTCACCACAAGAAGAACCCTCGAATGAAACGCTATCGAGAGCAGGATTCCTGAACCCGCCACCGTGCACTGAGGCACGAGTATGAGTCTCCTCAGGTCCCTTCGAGTTCCCTGCTTGAGCCCTGTCTGTAAGCGTGATAATATGGGGCCAGGGGCCAAGGGCCCGAACTTGTAACTCTCCTGGGCGCTCTCGCGCGCTTCCGGGGTCGGTCGCATGACTTCTCCGCAGACAACGGAGTCGCCCGACGGGCCAAGAGGGCCCCAAGGAGCCACCAAGATGTTCCAAGGGGCCCCGAGTCGCCCGCACAGCGCTCAAGACGGCCAAAGATGGCCCCCAAGACGCCCCAAGAGGGCCCCAAGAGGCCCCCACAGATGGCCGCGAGATGCTCAAGTCACTGATTTTACCTAAAGTTTATCCAAATCGTGCATCTCATTATTGTTCTCGCCTTGTCGGGAGATCGACGATCCAACACGGCCAAAGAGGCCCCCAATATCGCCACCAAGACGACCTCGGATGCCCCCAAGAGCGCCCCCAGATGGCCCAAGAGGACCCCAATTCGGCCCAAGAGGCCCCAAGACTGCCCAATAGAGCTCCAAGAGAACCCAAGAGAGGCCCAAGAGGGGGAACACGACGCCAATTACATTCGGAGCCCTTCGCCCCAAGAGAGCCCCCGAGACCGCAAACAGGCCCCCAGGCCCAAGAGACCCCCATAAGAAGCTCCAGGAGGCCCACACGAGCCCAAAAACACGCCCCTAGAGGCACCCAAAACCGAATCCGAGAGGCGTCCGAGAGGCTTTCCAAGAGATTTCCACATGCATCCCAGAGGCCTCTGACCTACAACCCGGAGACCGACGGCCACTAGATCCGCCGCCAACTGTTGATTCATCACAGGGGTGCCCGGCGTGCTGAATCCTTCGCTTCTCGTTTTGGTTCTTTTCCAAAAGAACTCCCCCTGGGGCTTCGGCCGATCCCGCAGGCCACCCAGAAGGGCGCGCAACAGGTGGTTGCAAAGCGTTTTTTGGTTCCAGACAGCTCCAAGATGGCCTCCAAGATGGCCAAGATGGCCCAAGATGGCCTCCAAGTTTGTCCAATATGGCCTCTAAGACGGCCCAAGAGAGTCCAGGATGTCTCCAAGTTCGCACAAGAAACACATAAGACGGCCTAAGACGGCCCCAGAGGCCTCCAAGAGGCCTCCAAGACGGCCCAAGAGGCCTCGGACGGCCCGAAGAGGTCAAAATCATAAATTCTCCTAAGGTTTTTGAAGGATGTTGGCTTTTGCTCCTTTTCGGCCTTCTGACGGCCGGAGAGGCCATCAAGATCGCCCCAAGAGTGCCCAAGAAGCCTTCAAGACGGCCCCAGGCCCCCAGGAGGGCCCGAAGAGGCTAAAATCATGGGTGTTCCTTAGGTTTTTTGTTCCGAGGATTTTCGCATTTGCTCCTTGTCCGGCCTTCCGACGGCCCAAGACGGCCCAAGAGGCCCCAAGAATCGCCCCTAGAGCGCCCAAGAGGCAGGCCTCTACGATGGCCTCAAGACTGCCCAAGATGCCCCCAAGAGGGCCCCAAGAGGGCCCCAACGCTGCCCAAGAGGCCTCGAAGACGCTCGAAGAAGCCTCCAAGACGGCCCAGGGCACCCCAAGAGGGCCCAAAGTCGGCCCAAAGAGGCCCCCAAGACGGCTTCCGACGGCGCCAGACTGACCAGGAGCTCACCAAGATGGCCGAAGATGGCTCTAAGATGGCCCAAGACGGCCCAAGAGGGCTCCAAGAGGTCGTCCAGGCAGGCCCGAAGAGGCCAAAATCATTGATTTCACTTAGGTTTCTGAAGGATTTTGGTGTGTGCTTCTTTTCGGCCTCCCGACGGCCCGAGACGGCCCAAGAGCCTTCAAAGATCGCCCCAAGATCGCCCAAGAGGCCTCCGGGATGGCCCCAGAACGGCCCAAGACGGCCCCCAAGACGGCCCCAAGAGGGCCCCAAGACGGCCTATCTAGGACTGGGAGGAGGGGGGGGGGGTACAGCTAATTCAGAGCAAGGTGGGCGTGGAGTCAAAGAAGAATGCATGCCACCCTTCTAACTCGCCCTTCCTCCCCGTCTTGTTTATCCACACACATCCAATATAAATCTCCCTCTTGTCACATGCCCTAGCCGTTCCCGCTCTAACACCTACACCGTATAATCCTCCAATTTCTAATCACATCCGACGCCGGTTGAATACAACGCAAGCCATCTGATGCAACTTGCCCTACTTGCCGGAGTAAGTGCTTTGCACCCACTGCCAAAAACGCACCCACATACCCCTGTCGGGAGCAAGACTCAGTACCATCTTGTCCACCTTTGCATCGTAAAATGCGAAGCGATCTTTCTGAGGGACGTATTTGTAATCATCCCACAATTCTTTGTGACAGTTGTAAACGGCATCGCCAACACGGCCCAACTTCCGAGCGCCGATATCGTCTGCACCACAACGCTGCACATAACATTTACCCTCGTTCGGCAGATTTGGGTCTCGTGCGCACTTAGTGCCAAGATAAGGCAAGGTTGGATAGCCTGGCAACGTGTAAGGTGCTCTGCCATCATGGGGCATGATTCCGCAAGCATCTGCGTCAGCAGAATACAAGCACAGATTCGGCACGCAGAGACATCCAGTGTACTTCATCGATATGAGTGAAGTGATGGCCATAGCCCAGGGCTCCACAGGCGCCACTGCAAGAGCCTTGGGACTGAAATAGTATGACTCAAGCGAGAAAACGGTGATGTAAGACCCTAGAAAGACAGCCGGCGCCCACTTATTGAACTCCTTCTTACAGCTGCAAGATGTGCCCTCTGGGCACGTCGCCTTTTCAGATGGTCCACACGTGTGGTCTTTCGTTGGATGTTTGGTACAACCGCCAGTGCAACCTGTAGCCATTTCAAGAAGGCTCTGGTTGGCAAATTGTCGAATATCGTTGAGAGGTGCTCTTTGGCGGCAAACGCTTGCAACCGTTTCGTAGTCGAAGCCTGCAATTCCTGTCATCTGATCGTCGTCGGCAACCTGAGGAATTAAAGACATCAATTCCCACATCGCATCGTTGGCATGCACATCGAACATCAGCTCGCTTAAAGTGGTACCATATGATACCTTCTCCCGAAGCATCCGGGTAAACTGGTCACTGGTCATACCGAAAGCACCGTGTCTTTCAGCTTCCAACGTCCAAATGCGTCGGACCAACTTTCGTGCCCTTGCCTTGTCCTTGGCGGAGAAAAAGATACCGATACCGCTGCTCCCTGGATCTCTCTCAGGGCGCGCTGCGACCAGGATGCGAGGGCCACGCCAGCCACAACAACAAAAACACCCCAAATAACCAAACAGGCGAAGACGAGGAGAGCGCACACGGTCCCGAAGTGTTACTCAAGGTGTCGCCCCGGGGGCCCCAGCGACACGCTGTGCCTTGCGAGTGGATAGCGTGTCGCTCCGCCCCGTAGGGCTGGAGGCTCGGAAAGGCTAGGGGCGTAAAAGCTGGCGGGCTGGGATGTGGTGGATAGCGCGTCGCGCCGAGGTGTGGTGAGCCAGAGCCAGCAGAGCGACACGCTACCGCTGTCGGCGTAAAACAAGGCCATCCACAGACGATGCTTCGACGGTGCCGCCCCCGGACCCCCCATTGCAATGTTGCGTTCGCGGCCGCTGTCGGGGTGCAAGCATCGGCATAAAGAACGCCCAAAACTCCACCGCCAAGCCAGCCCCGATTTCAACATTGAAATTGGGGTGCACGGGAGTTCTGAACACAGCAGCGTCGTCCATTACATGTCTGGTGGTTGCTTTTTTACGCCAACGGCACAACCTCCTTCACGTTGTCAGTTGGGGCATACGTCCCCGTATCACTCATAACCCGGGCATACGTCTCTGTGCTTCACTTGTTCGTTACACCGTCGACTGCCTGGTTGGCCACCTCGTTCGCTGCCTCGCTGGCTGCCTCACCGGCTGCCCAGTTCGCAAATTCGTTGGTTGCCTTGTTGACTGCCTTGTTGGTTGCCTAATTGGCCACCTCGCTGGCTACTTCGTTGCATGCCCCGCTGGCTGCCTGTCAGCAACAACCGCCAAGGCCTGAGAGCACCACAGGACGCACAAACACCGCTTAAAGGAGTGAGACTTGGAGGGAAAGCTGGAGGGAGGGTTGGAGGAAGAGCTGGATGGAGGGTTGGAGGGAAGGCTGGAGGGCTGGAGGGAGGGCTGGAGCGTACAACCGCTGGTGGCTTAAAAAACGCCCACCAGACGCCAACAGCGGTAGCACGCTCCATCCAGCGGCCCGCGCGGCGCCCCTTGCGCGGCACCCCCATCTGGAGCCCCGGGGTGGATGCAATCCTGAGGCAATGTATAGGCACATGCAAGGGCAATTGGCAATTTTGGTTTTCGCGTTCAAAAGGTTTTAATGTATTTGTTCGACTAACGCGAGAAGAGGCTTTGCCGATTGTGAAAAATAACACATGCCTAGGGATGTGCCTTTAGATTGGCGTTAGATTGCCATTAGCTTGCCTTTAGCCCGTGGCAGTACGTAGTAGCACTGAATCCCTATGGGGTTCCCCCATGCAGTTTCCCTTGAGGGGCCCCCACGGGGCTTCCCCATAAGGCTCCCCCATAGGGCTCCGCCATAGGTCCCCCATAGGGCTTCCCCATTGGGTTCCCCATCGGGCTTCCCCATAGGACTCTCTCATGAAGCTCCTCCATAGGTGTCCCCTAAAGAGCCACCCCCATCGGCCATGCCATCGGAACGAGGCGAATTCGCTCGGGACTTCCTCTCCAACAAATCGTATCCTCCGCATTTCTCCCACTCCTCCTGAATCGAAATTCCCCCCATCACTGCCCATCCCCACCCCACCCCCATGTACCCCTCCGTACTCCTCCCACTGAGTCGACTTCCTTCCATCCCTAGTCGCCCCCACTCCACCCCCTCGTATGCCTCCCTCCTCCGCGAGCCTCGTTCGCACTCCTCGCACTCCTCCTGAGTCGAACCCCTCTCGTCCCCACTCACCTACACTCCAAGCTCTCGAATTCCTCCCTCCTCCAGCCTCCTCCGCACTCCTCGCAGTCCTCCTGAGTCGAATCCCTCCCGCCCCTCCAACCCTCCCTCAAACCCTCCCTCCACCCCCCATTCGAACTCTCCCACCAACTCTCCGTCCAAACCCTCCCTCAAACTCTCAAGCCCTCTGTCCAGCCTTCCCTCCAAGCCTCGATCAAGCTCTTCTTCCAACCCTCCATCCAGCTCTCCCTCCGAGCCTCCTTCCATTGAGCGGTGCTCATGCGTCCTGTGGTGCTCCCACGCCTTGGCGGTTGCTGTTGACAGGCAGCCAGCGGGGCATACAACGATGTAGCCAGCGAGGTGGCCAACTAGGCAACCAACAAGGCAGTCAACGAGGCAACCAACGAACTAGTGAACTGGGCAGCCGGTGAGGCAGCCAGCGAGACAGCAACGAGGTAGCCAACCAGGCAGTCGACGATGTAACGAACAAATGAAGCACAGAAGGGATTACGCTACGACTGCCGCTCTGCAGTCGGCCTGTCTGGAGCACTACGCAGTGATGTGCAGCATACGGGGATGTATGCCCCAACTGACAACGTATCGGGGGTACCGCCGTTGGCGTAAACTCCCACCAGGCAGGACGGCCGACGCTGCTGTGATCGGAACCCTGGTGCCCCCCAATTTCAGTGCTGAAAACGGGGGTGCCTTGGCGGTGGAGTTCTGGGCGTTTGTTTCTTGCCGATGCTTGCACCCCGACAGCGGCCGCGAACGCAACTTTGCACTGGGGGGTCTGGGGGCGGCACCGTCGAAGCAACGCCTGTGGCCCCCCGACCTCCACGGCCCGAGAACCGGGGCCCCTCCTCCTAAGCCCTATACGGGGTCCCTACCTCAACGTCTTGGCTGCAGGTATCGGCATGCTTTGTTCCTCCGAGTCCTTGGCAAGCGCCGGGTCGTCTCCGCCGACCTGGTCAGCTCGCTGCAGAAGGCACTGTAAAACAAACCACTGCACCGCGCCCTCAGTTGCCTGCTCAACGCTGTTGGCAAAATGATCCGGACCCATGGGCAATGGCAAGCTGCACCCGCTCTCGTTAGCGGACGACTGAACAGCGACTGAACCAGCTGACATATCACGACGCATGTCGTCGCTGGCATGTACGTAGCTTGTCCGCGCTGCCGATACGCCCGTCCACACCGTGGGTGACAATACGAGGGCCCAGATCACCATGATCGAGGTGGCGTGACGCTGCTGTGTTCCACAAACGGGTTCGGGCGTTGGCACAATCCTAGAACCAAGCGTGTTGGTTATAATTCGACTGAGCCTTGATGTCTATCGGGGACCTACTGACCCGAGTCAGTCCAGATCCATTCAGTCAGGCTTTGCAGGACCCTGCAAACTCCTGCAAGATCCTGCAGGATCCTGCGCCCAAGCCCGGGTCAGTGCGACCCTGGCTCTCAAGACCCTGCAGGATGCGGCGCTCTGACTGACCCCCCGCGCTTGCACTGACCCCCACCTCTTCAGCCCCGAATCTGCGGGCCAGTGCGTCTCCCGGCCACCCGCCAACCCGACACAGCCGCATGCTTGCGGGCGTTCCGACTGCGGCCTGCCTCCCGAGCTGCACGCCGTGCCCGAGGCCCTGCTTCTCGGTAGGTTCCTTGCCCTCCTCCGCCTTGCCCGCGCGCTCGATTGGCGTCGCGCACAAAAAGGGTGGGCGGAGGGAGACGGCTTCTTAGAAAGAGGCTGCTTCTTAAAGGCGCCGGCCTCACATCTCCAGACGAACCCGCGCCCTCTAGCAAGCAGGGGTGTTTCTAAGAAGCATTTCCCCCCTCCCCATAACCCCCCCCGTGCGCGTGGCCGACACCACAGCCGAACAGATCATCAAGAGAACTATCATTCGAGAAATCTGGGCCGGCTTCCTGGACGTTTCTTGAGACAAACCTGGGCCGTTCTTTTTTCCTTGCAGCCGTAAGTATGATCAAAGAAACTATCATGCAAGAAACCTGGACCAGCTCTCCGGATGTTGCTGAAGACAAACCTGGGCCAACTCTATGTTCATTACAATCGACAAAATGATCATTCAAGAACCCTGCGCCTGCTTCGCGGACGTTTCTGAAGACAAATCTGGGCAAACTTCTGACGTCAACGTTGGAGGGGGTTAAGAGCTCAAGAAACTGGTCCGGCTCCCCGGCAAGTTGGTTAAGAAACGATTGTCAAACTTTTCGGGAGGAGGTTGTCTTAATCGTACGCTCGACCGCAAGAATGCACAAACACCAAGACCACCCTCGTCCTCCTCGCATCACCTGGCGTACCGCTTGATCGGTCGGTTCGGACTTCCGATCTGCATCGAAGTCTGCCCGCCTGCTCCTGAGGTATCGCGCACTCAGGCCTGTTCTGATAATTGCGCCCTCGCCGTGGCACCTGAGAATTGCACTGGAGGCCTGGCACAATCGTAAGGATGGAGGCCATGCCAGCACCACCTGAAGAACACTGCTTTGGTGCATTATGCCTTCATGATGCTCAGAGCTCTTAGCAACTACACTTGCGCAGATTGGTAGTGGCCTGCTTTGCAGTCGTGCTGTCTTCACATCGCCGCGGAAAAGCCCCACGTCCCCCGCGTGCGCTCAATAAGAACACAAGAGCGCCCGACAGACGCTGGGGTGTTCGACCTGGGACATGCTTCGGGGTCCCCAAAGCATGCCTGGCCGTGATCTCTCCCTGGTCGTTCGGCGCTCCCACTGGGACCAAATCAAGGCTCGCCGCTCACCCTCGGTCCCAAAGCCTTCCGCACCCCCCGTCCGCTGTCCGCCCGTTCCCTGCCCGAACGCCGCCTTCGGGCACACCCATCCCCTTCTCCTGACCTGCCCGTGCGCTTTCCCCCTCCGCGATGCCGAGGCCCGAGCGCTCCCGATCCCCTAGGTCACCCGACTCCGCGCGTCGCGCACCGCCATGCGCGGCTACCTTCGCACGCTCTTGCCGCCGCCCCTTGAGAAGGATAGCTCTCCAGTCCCGGCCGCGACGCGCGAGGGGCGATTATCTTGGGGCCCCCGCGGTTGACATAGGATCCCCTCTCCACATGCCGCACGCACCCCAAGGAGCTCGACGAATCCAATTCTCCCCGCCCGCCGACCTCGCGGCGAGCGCCGCGGAGGGTTCCCGCGCTCGGAGCTGCGCGCCGGTCACGCGAGCTCGGGGACTTCGCGCGCGTGCCTGCGCGATTTGCGGACCTCGCGCTCCTCACTCGTCGAACACCTCGCGCCACAGGTCCCGCTTCCCGAAGCCCCTGAGGCCGGGGTGTGGCTTGCGGTTCCACTTCCAGGCGTCCTCGGGGTCCTCCTCGTCGATGCCCACGATCCTCGGCCCGCGCCGACGCCGCGGCCCCACGATATGCGCCGGCAGCTGGAAGGCCGCGGCCTGTTCGGGCGTGCAGGGCCACAGCCGCAGCCGCATCTCGTGCGGCGGAGCCTTTCCACTGCGCACGAGGCTCTTGGGAGAGTTCACCGACACCTCTGGAGGTCGTCGAAGTGGGGTCGAAGCAGATGGGGTCGGTGGGTCGCGCCGAGATGCATCGGCGATGCATCCACGACGTCGGCGATGCATCGGCGACGTCGGCGTGGAGAAAGTCGGGCAACACATCGAGCCGCATCGCCGATGCCTTGGCGATGCGGCGCGGTCCACCGACCCAGTCTACTTCGACCCCACTTGGGCAGCCTGAGACCTTGTACTCCCGAACGCTCTCCTCGAGGTACTCCGGCTTCGCAAGGTCGCGGACCTCGGCGATAATGCGCAGCGCGAGGTCCACCACGTCCTCGGGCGGGCAGCGCCCCTGCAGAACGCGGGCCTCCACGCGGTGGCCCTTCTCCAGGAACTGCCGTGCCTGGTTCACCTTGCGCTCGAGGTGGTGCTCGTCAATCACGGCCGAGAAGCGCAGGCCCTTGACCTTCAGGCCTGGGTCAAAGCTGAACTCGCGGAGCTGCCTCTGGCGCCTGGCGCCGTCGAGCGCCGTGGCCTTGCGGTCGAGCTCGTCGATGAACGCATCCAGCGACACCAAGCGGCACAGCGGCGGCTCCACCGCGCCAGAGAGCACCACGAGGTCGACGCCACGCTGCTCCGCCAGCGCGCGGGCCTCGCCGAGCAGGAAGTCCCCCACGAGGCCCCTGTCGTCCACCACGCGCACGCGCGGGAAAGGGATGTCGCCGTTTGCCAGCACCTTTTGCAACGAGTCGTTCCTCGACGGCCCCGGTGCTGGGGGAGGGCCCTGGGACCGGCCGAAAAGCAGCCTGAAAACTTCAGGGCCCGTTTCACTCGGGGACTCTCGATTTTTCGTGGCCGCAACTGCCCCGACACGCAACACGCAACCCGTAACGTGTTGACACGGAGCTCAACACGTAGACACAATACGTAGGTCTGGCGCGACACGTTCGCCGAACCGTGGGCCGACACGGTGAGCCAACACGGAACGTGTCAACACGGACGCTTTGAACACGGTTACGTGTTGCGTTTCGAGACGGGCGTATCATGGCAACTAAGTTCACGGCGAGCCAGAAAGATCGACAGCGCGGGGCCTCCCTCGGGGCGCGTGCTGACCAAGGGGGAGCCCGGCCGTGACGGCGAGGGGCGCCACGGAGGGGGCCCACCGCAGGCCACAGGGCACGAGTCCAGAAGCCCCTGCGGGCCTCGTGCACGGCCGCACGCCGCACGCCGCCCACCTCGGGGGACCGCAAGACCTTTGGATGGGCGTGCTTTTTACACGCACGGACATCTGGTGCCCCGATGTTGTCCAGACGCGGACGCCATGGCCTCTCGACCACTTACCCCGGACGAGTATTTCGGGCCCAAGCTTCGTTCTGCCAGCCCCGAGGCCCAGGAAGGGCCCCGAGGGGCTGAAACCGATGAAACATCCTTGTCACGATCTTGACTGTTCGAGGCGCAGGCTGTCTGGGTAAACTCTAGGGGATAGGGGGCCCGGGTAATGGTCACGCTTGGGCGGAGTTGGGCACGTCGGGGCGGGGGTGCGCTGCGATCGCCATGGTATACTCGCGCGCCCCCCTACGCACGATCGTTGAAATAGAACCCGGGGGACTGGTGGGAAGGGAGGGGGGGGGCCGGGGCAACGACTGTTACGCGCGAGGGGATGAAATCCTATTCTGCGAACAAATTGCAACATCACGAAAAATCACGCGCGGAGCCCTGGAGCCCACCTTCCAACATCATTTTCCGAGCCGGATCGATCTGTGAGGGTCCTGGGACCCGAAACAAGACGGACGAAAACGCCAGTTGTGAAAAGGGGGCGGCATCCAGGATCTTCGGGCCGACCACCCTCCACGCGCCCGCGAGCTGCTCCGCGCGCCGTGGGCGCGGCGGCGCCGCGCCCGCGAGCCCACCCGGCCGCGAGGCCGAGGCTCGGTGGTTCAAAGATGTGGTCCTGCGGGGATGGGGTTCTAAGGGCGAGGTGCCTCAATGAGCGTAAATCCAATCTTGAATCCCTTTCCTGTCCTTAGGTCCCCATCCCTCATGATGGGCCGACTTTTCACCACCACTACCATAGGTAGGAGAGGGAGGAGGAGGAGGAGGAGGAGGAAGAGGAGAAGAAAGAGGAGGAAGAGGAGGAGGAAGAGGAGTGTGAACCCAAGAGTCATCAACGATGCTGGAATACAGCCTCCCTCCAAGCTCCCTCTTCATAGACCCCTACGAGGCGTCATTTCTACTGAGGGAACTGCCCCGTTGAAGGGCAACTTTGCGAACATCCTGAAGCGCACCAAAACACCATTCTCAGGACTTCAACGCCACGAGTCACCCGGACTGCTGCGTCTTGACGATCGTGAATCGTGCCATAACACCATTCCTGGGATTTCAACACCGCGAACCAAAGTAACTATCGCCCCCTGACAATCCCGAATCATTCCAAAACACACCTTCTGGCACGTCTACCATGAGAAGCAATGAAACTGTGGCACATGGTTCTAAATAGTGCGCGCAAAGCTAAAGCGAGATCCAAACATTGAAAAGGGAACACCCTCAATCCGTTGAGCTATGGCAACTGTTTAGGAGTGTGCGCGGAGCTAGGGCGAGAACCACATGTTGAAACCCAACCACCCTCATGCGCAACTTATTCCCAACCATCCTGTGGTGTTGGGTCCTCTTATTGAAGAGACAGTCGCCCGCGTTCCTCTCCTCCCATCCCTGCCGTTGCTCCCCGCGTGTCCACTCATTTCGGCACACCCCTCACACGCTTCATGGCCCCATACGGAGCTTCACCGAGGGCCCCAATGGCACCATCCACATGCGTCCGCCACACCCGTGTAGGCACACTATTCACACGCTTCGTGGCCTCATATGGAGCTTCACCGAAAGCCCCAACGGCACCGTCCACATGCGTCCGCGACACTCATGTCGGCACACCCGTCGCACGCTTCGTGGCCCCATACGGGACTCCACCGACGGCTCCAGAGGCACCGTCCACATGCGTCCGCGACACTGATTTCGGCTCACTACTCACACGATTCGTGGCCCCATAAAACGGGCTCCACCGAAGGCTCCAATGGCACCGTACACATGCGTCCGCCGCACTGATTTCGGCACACCCCTCACACGCCTCGTGTCCCCATAAGGAGCTTCACTGAAGGCCCCAATGATATCGTCCGCGTGCGCCCGCCACACCCATACAAGCACACGTTTCACACGATTCGTGGCCCCATATGGAGCTCCACACAAGGCCCCAGAGGCACCGTCCACATGCGTCCGCCACACCGATTTAGGCACACCCCTCACACGTTTCGTGGCCCCGCAGGGAGCTTCACCGAAGGCCCCAAGGGCACTGTCCACGTGCGTCCGCCACAACCAAGTCGGCACACCCCTCACACGCTTCATGGCCCCATACGGAGCTTCACCGAGGGCCCCAATGGCACCATGCACATGCGTCCGCCACACCGATTTAGGCACACTTATCACACGCTTCGGGGCCCCATAGGGAGCTTCACCGAAAGCCCCAATGGCATCGTCCACATGCGTCCGCCACACAAATTTCAGCACATTCCTCACATGTTTCGGGGCCACATAGGGAGCGCCACCCGAGGCCCCAGTGACACCGCTCACACGCGCCCGCCACACCCATTTCGGCACACCCCTCACACGTTTCGTGGCCCCAGAGGGAGCCCCACCGAATCCCCAAGAGGCACTGTCCACCCATGTAAGCACATCACTCACACGTTTCGTAGGCGCCAGTGGCACCGTCCACATGCGTCCGCCACACTGGTTTCGGCACTCTCCTCGCTCGTTTCGTGGCCCCATAAAAGGGGGCTCCACCGAAGGCCACAGTGGCACCGTCCACACGCGTCTGCCACACCCATACAGGCACAACCTTCATACGTTTCGTGGCCCCATATGGAGCTCCACCCAAGGCCCCACTGACACCGTCCACATGCGTCCGCCACACCGATTTAGGTACACCCCTCACACGCTTCGCGGCCCCATAGGGAGCTTCACCGAAGGCCCAAGTGGCACCGTCCACATGCGTCCGCCACACCCATGTCAGCACACCCCTGACACGTTTCGTGGCCCCATTAGGAGTTTCACCGAAGGCCCCAATGGTACCGTCCACATGCGTCCGCCGCACCCATTTCGGCACATCGCTCACACGTTCCATGCCCCCATAAGAATCTCAGCCGAAGATGGTACTCACGACTGCGGTGCTCACAGCTGCATATGGTTGGGTCCTTCGACAAGCGAATGTTGAAGAAATGTGTGCCGCGTTACAACGAGAACCGCATTTTGAAAACCACCCGCCCTCAATCCGTGAAGCCCTTGCAACTTCGTAAAACAACTGTGCGCGGTGCTAGGGCGAGAGCCACACTTTGGAAGAGACCCGCCCTCCATCTGTGAAACTGTTGCCAGCTTTGCAGCTTCAGGCTCGCAAGTGGTGGGGGAAATCACACGCGAAACGCCCGGCCCGCCCTTCTAACTGGCGTCGGGGTGCGACATTGAGGAGTTATTCATAAGGAAAATGAACGGAGGAGGAGGAGGAGGAGGAGGAGGAGGAGGAGTGGAGGAGGAGGAGGAGGAGGAGGAGGAGGAGGAGGAGGAGGAGGAGGAGGAGGAGGGGAGGAGGAGGAGGAGGAGGACTGGCCCTCATCACCTCAGGACCCTATCCTGGAATCACCGACGAGGCCGCGGAGCACGCGGCGCCGCGGGCGCCGCTGGCGGGGCTGGGCGGCGGCGGCGCGCGGCAGCGGCGGCCGAGCGGCGGAGCGCCGGGCCGCGGCGCGCCCCTGCGCAGCAGGAGCCCGCGGGCCACGGCGCCAGGCGGCGCGGCGGCAGCGGCGAGCGCGGCGGCCATGCGGCTGCCGCGGCGGCGAGGGCGGGCGGGCCGCCGCACGTTCCCCCCCTCCCAGTGGCCCCCGCTCGAAGACGAAGCAGAATCGAGGCAAAATCGGAGCGATGTGAATCGGGAAGCTGTGAGAATCCGCGGGCTTTGAGCATGCATGCGGTGCCGCGGCCGTTTCAGAGCGTTCCAGACTGCTCTGAGAGCGCTCCGAAACGATTCTGGGCCCGTCCGACGCCTGATGGAGGAGAAGGGGGGGCGGATCGGGTCGATGGGAATGGAAGGCCCAGGGTCCGCCTGAGATCGGCGGCGAGCGAGGGGGGAAGTGAGAACGAGAAGGCCTTCTCAAAGGCGGCGGGGCTTATCAGAAGCCCTCAGGCCTTCTGTTCGGTTTTCTGTGACTTCGGGGAGCGCTTGCAAAACTTCTCAGAGGGGACTTCCGAGCCTTCGAGAAAGGCCCGCCCCTTCTCACTTCGTCCACTGGCTCGCCGTCAAAAGAGAGAGAGAGGGAGAGAGAGAGAGTAGCGCACGACAGACGCACTGCGTGCTCGAGGCACTGGTGCAGAACAGGGAGTGCGAAGGCTGGGAGACACCCAATCATCCCGCCTGCCCGTCCTGGAAGGCTCGCTCGCTCGTTCGACGATGGAATAGGCAAGTGGCGTTCGCAACTGTGTGGCGAGACAGGGTGGTGCAGTGGAACCACTTAAGCCACCTGCCCACCCTAAGTACTGAACATACTGTAACAATGTCCGGGAAACGCAGCTGAAACGCAGCAGTTGGGAGGATGGGGGAGGCGGAGGCGGATGGGCGTGGGAAAGGAGAGCGACAGGACAAGGAGGAGAGGGAGAGGGAGGAGGAGCTGGAGAAAGACAACATGTTGCAGTCAACCCTCCTTACATTGTCAACTCTTATCTGCCATTTCACGTTGCGGGTCAACTAGGAGCGCGTACACTCTGCTCGGAGTTGACACTGCTGTTCTACTCCCTCCGAATTCAGCCATGCTGGTTCCTATCCTACTCTGCATCCAAGTCCTTGCCACATGCTGTGCCCCACTGTACTTAGAACGCGTTATTTTTATGTTCGGCGATGACGGGCGTCTTTGAGGGGGCAGGGGGGTATGACGTAACGCCCCCCACCCCCCCCGCCGCATGGCTCTGGCACCACAGCCGCGCCCGCGCGCACGACGACGATGAGCGACGAACGATGACGACGACGACGACGACGACGACGCGAGCAGCATGTAGGTGGCGATCTGCCCCACAGCGCCTGTGTACACCACACTGCTCGCGTGCACCTCAACGCTTGTGTACACCACAGCGCTTGCGTACACCGCAACAACCGTGTGCAACGCAGCGCCCGTGTACACCACAGTTCTTGCATGCACCACAGCGCCGGTGTACACCACAGCGAATGTGTACACCACAGCAGCCATGTACAACACAGCGTTTGTCTACACCACAATGCTTCCGTGCACCGCAGCGCCAGTGCACACCACAGCGCCTGTCTACACCACGGCATTCACATGCAACGCAACGCTGGTGTACACCAGAATGTCTGCGTGCACAGGACAGGCAGAAGGAGCATGTCGGTGACGATCTGCTGCGGACAGCCAAACGCGACGCCAGGGAAGTGCTGGTAATAGAATGCGACGTTCTTCCGTCCTCCCTCCTCCACCTCCGCCTCCTCCTCCTCGTTCTCGTCCTCCTCCTTCTCCTCCTCATCGTCGTCCTCCTCCTCCGCCTCCTCCTCCTCCCTAACCCTTCCCCCCTGTCGCGCGGGTCGGCGCTACAGCGCACGTGCGCATCTCAACGCGCACCGCAGAATGGTCTAGTGAATTTGTCTACTTGGTTCTCGGACGGCACATTTAGCTGGAGCTTCCTGGACGCAGATAGGGGGGGTTAGGATGACGCGGGCGGACTCTGGAGGACTCGTAGATTCCAGCGGCGCTCCTTTTCCCATGAGGATTTCATTGTCAAATCATATATGAAAACATTTTTCTGTTGAATCCAAAGGCACTCCACTTTGTCATAACGATTCGTTTTAAAACATTATATATCAGAGTGAGGGGGCCGAACGGTCATTCACTGTCCCTGGGTGCGTGGCTGATGTGGAATTCCGCGGTGCGGATTCTTGTTGTTGTTGTTTGTTGTTGTTGTTGTTTGTTGTCGTCGTCCCACCCGCAACCCGCCCCGCGACCCACCCGCGACCCACCCCGCGACCCACCCCGCGACCCACCCGCGACCCACCCGCGACCCACCCGCGACCCACCCCGCGACCCACCCCGCGACCCACCCGCGACCCACCCGCGACCCACCCGCGACCCACCCCGCGACCCACCCCGCGACCCACCCGCGACCCACCCCGCGACCCACCCCGCGACCCACCCGCGACCCACCCGCGACCCACCCCGCGACCCACCCGCGACCCACCTTCGACCCAAACCACGTTCAAGGTACAAACCACAATTTTCGGCGCCTGCGGCGGGCTTTTTTTGCATTCCTTCCAATTGGAGAGCCCGCGACACATCCCGTGACCAACTCGCGACCAACCCGCGACCCAAACCACGTTCAGGGTACAAACCACATTTTTCGGCGCCTGCGGCGGGCATATTTCGCATTCGTTTCAGGTGGAGAGCCCGCGGCCCACCCGCGACCACGTTCAGGGTACAAACCATATTTTCGGCGCCTGCGGCGGGCATCCTTTGCATTCGTTCCCTGTGGAGAACCCGCGGCCCACCCGCGACCCAAACCTCGTTCCGTGTACGAACCATTTTTTTTGGCGCTTGCGGCTGGCTGCTTTTGCATTCCTTCCAGGTGGAGGCGGAGAGCCCGCGACCCACCCGCGACCTAAACCACGTTCACTGAACAAACCAACGCCGCACAAGCGCGGCGGCGGATTCTTGCATGCCGTCTGAGCCCGCAAGGACCTCTTCACGCCCCGCACATCCACGCCAGCCCGTCCAGCAACTTTGCCCTGGCGAGTTGCCTTGATCAGAGAAGGCGGGGAGCATAAAGTGGAAAAAAGGATTGCGTTGCAGTTATCTTGGGAAAGGAGGGGGAGGCAGGATGAGTAAACAGGGGACGAGGAGAACGTGGAAGAAGAGAGGATGTAAGGAGAACGTGGAGAAAGAAAAGGAGGAGGAGCAGGAGGACGAGGGGGAGGAGGGGGAGGAGGGGGAGGAGGAGGACGAGGAGGGGGAGGATGGGGAGGATGATGATGATGGACGACAATGGGAGGACGATGATGGAGGCCGATGAGGGGGAGGACGACAATGGGAGGACCATGATGAAAAGACGAGGGGGGGAGAGGGAGGACGAGGAAGAAGAGGAGGAGGAGGAGGAGGACGAGGTGGAGGAGGAGGATGACGATGACGATGAGGACGAGGAAGAGGAGGAGGAGAAGGAGGAGGAAGAGGAGGAGGAGGAGGAGGAGGAGGTGGAGGAGAGCGCCATCGACAAGGAAGGTGGGGGCCACGAGGTCCGCCGGCTCGACGACGCCCGCGTCGCCCGCGCCCGCCCCCTCACTCTTATCCGCAATTGCGGGGTGCTACGTATATATACAAAATGGGTGTTTTGTTGCACACGGTTGCTGTGGTGCACACAGGGGCCCTGGTGTACACAGGCGCTGTAGCGCACGCAGGCATTGTGGTGTACACTAGTGCTGTGTTGCACACGGCTGATGTGGTGTACGCAGGCGCTGTGGTGTACACAGGCGCTGTGGTGCCAGCAGGCACTGTGATGCTGTGTTGCACGCGGCTGCTGTGGTGTACATAGGCGGTGTGGTGTACACAGGCGCTGTGGTGTGGTGCGCGCAGGCACCGTGGTGTATACAAGCGTCGTGGTGCAGATCGCCACCGACATGCTTCTGCTACCCGTCCTCGGCCATTCCTAGGCATTCCCAGACGCCGCCGGTCCCCCCCCAGATGATTGCCGTCATCGGCCCTAAATAAAAAGAAACGGCTCCAGCCGCATCCGCGCGCACGACGACGATACGCGACGAGCGACGAACGATAACGACGACGACGACGACGACGACGACGACGACGACGACGACGACGACGACGACGACTGCGGACCAGACTCCTATGCGTATTCCTATGCGGATCCCGATGCGCACGGCAGCAATGCCCAGAGCGCACTGGGGAGGGGAGCGTTACGTTAAAAGGGGGGGCCATTGCGCCCCCCTCATGCCAAAAACAATAAAGAAACATGCTCTTACGAGGCCAGATCCGACAGCAGTCGAAACTCCTCTATATGTGCTCTACTCTGGAGTAATACAGGGCCGCCTACGAGCTGTGTGCTCTACTGAAAGATTGCACCATCTTGCCTCCCATCTTAGACAAGTTTGGGCCATGGTATTGTCTTAATAGTATGCGCTCTTCTTACAAAAAAAGCGTTGGGCGCAACACGGAATCAGAAGGGGGCCGTGGGAAAATCCACTACAAGCCAGCAAAACGGCTCTCACAAGCAAACGCGCGGAGGATATCAAGACTTGGAAGACACCGGGCGTGGATAATTTATAGACTATATCCAGAAATTGGCAGAGGGGCACTCCACCTGTGTAGCTGCTGCAACAGATCACGGCGGATGGATGCGCGGGACGCTGGGGCGAGAACTCATGTGTGAACGCAGCCGCCTTCCATCCGCGAATCGGTTAAGAAACTTTGAAAACCACGTGCGATGAACCAAGGCGAGACCACCAAATTGAAGACGCACCACCCTCCGGCCGTGTAGCTGGCAGAAGCTTTGCAACAGATATGAGCGGTGCGATGGCAAGACTCATGCTTTGAACAACAACCTACATTCTTCCGTGCAGGTGGTGGGACTTTGTGGAAAGGCTGTGCGCGGAAATTCGCCGGCCCAACGGGCCAGAGGCGTGCTAGGATCTCCGGTAACTGGTTAACAATATTTCTAGAACGCGCGCGCGGGGCGGCCCCTGGGGGTCCCCCGGCGAAGAGTACTCTGACCGCCGCCCGACCGCAGCCCGGCAACTGCTACTCAGAGATGGTGTTCCTCCTGGGTGCGGTCTCTGAGGCCCCCCAGAGCGCACCAAGAGGGCCCCAAGAGGCCTCCAAGACAGCCCAAAAGCGCTCCCAGTCACCGAACGAGCGGTCCAAGACTCCCAAGATGGCCTTCATACGGCCCTCGAGGCCGCCGAGAAGCCCCAAGAGAGCCTCAAGAGACTCTCCAAGAGGGCTCCAACAAGCAAAAATCATTTCATTCCCGAGGGAAAACTTACATATTTCGCATATACGACGTCTGGGGTTCACAGCGTCCAAACGTGCCCAAGAGGCCCCCAAGATCGCCCCAAGACGGCCCACCAAGCCACCAAGATAAGCCCAAGAGGGCCCCAAGACAGTCCCAGAGACCTCCAAGATGACCCAAGACGCCTCCAAGACGGCTCTAAAAGCGAGCCCAGACGGGGCACCCGAACGGACATTTCGAGCTTTTGGCCCAACACGCCTTCAAGAGGCCCACGGAGGCCCCCAAAAGGCCCAAGAGGCCCAAGAGGCCCCCCAGAGGCTCCCAAGAAGCTTCGAAGAGCAAGTTTGGCCCCACAATGCTTCAAGAAGCCATCGAGAGGCCTCCTCCTCCTCATGCTCATCCACCTTCCTCCTCCTCATTCTCGCCTCCTCCTCCTCGCACCGAGGCCCTCCTTGGGCCAGGCCCTCCTTGGGCCGTCTTGGGGCTCTCTTGGGCGCTCTGAAGCCGTTTTGAAGCCCTCTTGAGAGCCTCTGGAAACGTTTTGGGACCGCCGCTCCCTGCAGCTCCGCACTGCCGACGACCTCTCCGCCAGGCCACCGCGGTGCGCAGTATGGGCCTGCGGAATGAGCGAAGCGATTGAAAAAAGAGAAACCTTGGGAATAAAAACTTGTTGCCCCCACCACAATCCGCGATACTGTTGGATATCACGAAGACGCGCTGAGCCACGAATCCCCAAGGATGGAGGACGAAGGATGGAGAAGAATGGAGGCAGAGGGGGAGGATGAAGGAGGGCTTCAAGAGGAGGTAAGAGGGATAAGGACAGCAGCGAGGAGAATTGGAGAGACGAGGAGACGCGGAAGGAGAGCAGAGCGGGGAAAAGAGAGGGAGGGCAGGAGGGAAGGAGGACTGCAGGGTACGCAATCTGCTGAAATGCCACCTACTCCTTTCGTTAGGAAAGAGAAGCCCGAGTACTGGAGACTGCGAGAGGTAGCAAAAAAAATACAACATCCAATGAAAACAAAAAAACATCCGTAAAACCACATACGTGCTGCATCTGCCGACCCACAACCGCGCATGGTCCGCTCAACCCCTCTCTCTCTCTACAGTCAACCCGTAACTTAAGGACGCACGATGAGGATGCAAAGGCCTTGGAAGGCCATGTCGACACTCTGCAAGAGTGGCGCGGCCGGCAGAAGCGGCCAAGCATGGGCCGAAGGGGAAGAATGCAAGGGTAACCTAGGAAAGTTGCTCATACTTACTATGCGGGCTGTCTGTACCCCACTCTCTCTCTCTCTCTATCGTTCACTCTCTCTCTCTCTCTCTGACACGCACTGCTCTTGTCGACCCACAGCCTTGCATGGTCCGCCCAAGCCGTCAACCCCCCCACCCCACGCCAGCCAGTCCGTGTCTGTCTCTCCCTCTCTCTCTTTGCTTGTTATTTCTTGAGTTGTATGCTATCCCTCTCTCTATCTATATATATATATATCTATATATATATATATATCGATCTATATATATCTATATATCTATATATCTATCTATATATATATATCTATATATATATCTATCTATCTATCTATCTATCTATATATCTATCTATATATCTATCTATATATATATATCTATATATCTATCTATATATCTATATATCTATCTATATATCTATATATCTATATATCTATCTATCTATCTATCTATCTATCTATCTATAGATCTATCTATCTATCTATCTATCTATCTATCTATCTATCTATATATCTATATATATGTCTATCGATATATATATATATATATATCCCTCTCTCTCCCCCTTTCTCTCTCTCTCCCTCTCACTCTCTCTCTCTCTCTCTGTCTATCGCGTTCCAGCTCTGGTCACAGTGCCGTCGCTTCGCCGCCAGAGGCGAAGGTCGCTCTCTTTCTCTCTCTCTCTCTCTCTCTCTCGCACACACCCTCTCACAGTTGTCCAGTGACTCCCATGTCTCCTGTTCTCTTCGGCAATCTATGAGGCGCACGCGCCCGAAGCGTCCCATTTCCCCCTCCTCCCGTAGATGGACATTCGATTCAAGCCCCGTGGCCCAAGGTGCCCCCCAGACCCCCCGAAATTAATATTGATGGCGTGGCGACGGGGGGGGCGTGAGTGGACAGAAATATTCGAACCCCAAAGCACCGCCTTTACTGAGCTCAACATTGCTGTCGGGGGCGCGGGGGTGATTTAGAATATCCCTCGACTGTGTAAGGGTTCGGAGATATATATATATATATATATATATATATATATATAAAAAACAATCTACTGTCCCTCCCCCCATCATCTCTTACCCTCCCTTTGCCCTCCTTCCACCCTTCCCTCCCCTGGCCAGCTGCCCTCCCCCACCCCCTCGCCCCCTCCTTCCATCTCGTCCCCATCCCCTCTGCAGTCATGGTGCTACCATAAGGAACCCACAACATTGAGCGAAGGGACATTTCTGGCCACGGCGGGCCTAGGCCACTATCAGGTTCCACGACAGAAGTCTAAGGAACGGCAGTCCTCATCTCAGCGTCTTGACTGTACTTGTCCCCGCCGGTCCCAACATTCGAGGGAGGCTGGAAGCGCGCCTGCGCTTGCTCCGCGAAGCACCTGGCGGAGACAATCGGGAGGCCACGACGAGCAGATATTGGGTTCGACACGGGGGGCGTCGGGGAGGACCAGAGAGGAGAGTAGGGGAGGATCGGGTACTGGCACGGACGATATTATTCTTTGCTGGGGCCTGTCCAGATCTCGATGGCAATAGGGAGATGAGAAGGGGAGGGCCGGGAGGGGAAGGGAGGGAAGGAGGGTGATGCAGCAAGTGGAAACAGTGATATTGCTACCCAGAAAAGTACCATTCGTTCCCGGAACGTTTGTAGGTCACCAGCGGTTGCCGTAGCCGCTGCAAATTACGACGGACTCGCGCTCCCAAGGCCCAGATGCCTCCAAGACGGCCCAACATCACTCCAAGACGGGCCACGTTGGCCTCGAGACGGCCCAGGATGGCTTCGAGACGACTAGCGAGGCCGCCGAGGCGTCCCAGGAGAGCCCAAGAGCCTTCCCCAGAGGACCTCGAAAGGCAACAATCATGCATGTGTGTTCCCTACCTAGGCTCTGCCTAGAGGGTTCTTACTCGCTGGGCTTAAAGGGGCCGGGCAGTGGGCTTCGCCCCAGGCGGTTCCCCCGTCCCCGCCCCGCGGGTCCCCCAGTTGCGCCTCATTACCTTAGCTTTGCGTATCTCATCTTAGCTTAGCTTAGCTTAGCTTTGCTCCCTCTTAGCTTCGCTTAGCTGTAGCTTAGCTTAGCTTAGCTTAGCTTCGCTTAGCTTAGCTTAGCTTAGCTTTAGCTTAGCTTATCATAGCATAGCCCAGCATAGCATAGCATAGCGCAGCATAGCACAGCATTGCATAGGCAACTACGACGATGAGGCGAAGGAGGAGGACGGCGTTTACCGTTACTACTAATGCTGCTCTCCTAGGAGCTCCAACTCCTAGGTAGGGTCGCACTGGGGTAATTTGGTATGTTCCATGCTTGTCGTGTTCTCGCCTTTCCGACCTTCCGACGTCCCAAGACGATCCAAGAAGCCACCAGGACTGCCCTAAGACGGCCGAAGAGGGCCCCAAGACGGCCCAAGAGGACTCCAGGACGGCAAAGAAGCGCACAAGAATGCCGACGGGGGACCCAACACGGCCCCAAGAAGGGCCCAAGATGGTGAACAAGAACAAACAATCGGAGCCTTCCGCCACAAGAGGGCCAGGAGGCCCCAAGAGGGTAACAAGAGGCCCCCAAGAGGGCCCCGATAAGCGAAAACCGCTGATCTTCCCAAGCGTTTTCGACGTTTTGTTTGTTTTCGCCTTTTCGAGCTTCAGACGCTCCAAGACGGCCAAAGAAGGCCCCAAGACTCCCCCGAGACGGCTCAAGAGGCCCCCAAGAAAACTCCAAGACGGCCCAATAGGGCACCAAGACGACCCAAGAGGCGCCCACGACTGCCCAGGAGGGTCCCAAGACGGCCCCAAAAAGGACACAAACGTGGGGACACGAACCCAGAATTCGACTCCTCTGCCCAACGATACCCCCAGCAGGCACCATTGCGTTAGCATGCAATTGCCACCCAGAATGCTGCGCTGGCACGATCTCCGAAGAGCCGGAGGCAGCTGGATACACATGACCATTCGTCCCCGGAGCGTCTTTCGGTCACCAACGGCTTTTGGGCTTGAGACACTTCCACTGGGCACTTGCTGGCAATCAAATGTCATACTTGATGTGACGACTATAAGCAGAAGGGTGGGGGGGGGGTAGCGGGAGGAACGGGGAGGATGAAGTCATATGGTGGGCTGGATAAGGTCAGATGAAGAATCCGAACACTAGACGGGCCAGGGAGCGAAACAAACCAGCAAGGGAAAAGAAAGCATGCCGCTCGACCACCACCCTCCCGGCATTTCTCTCTTCCTCCCCTGCTTGATCCCCCCCTCCTCCATACCCTCATTTACTTCTCCCCTTCCTCTCCTGGTCCCCATTGTCCTTCCGTCCTTCACTCCTCTGCCGTCCCTCCCTCATCCTCGCTTCCAAGCGAGCCACCACACAGACGCAGACATGCACTCACAAGCAAACGCCCTCGCCCACCGCTATCTCTCTGCCAGGGCTCATATCCGATCGCTACCGCGAGAATAGCATCAGGAGGAATAGGAGGCGGGGCCCGGCCCTCTCGAGGCATGCGGTTTGCTTGCCCTCGCAGGGATGTCCATTCCCTGTGCATTGTTCGGTGCTCTGCGTGCTTCTCTGCTCGATGATCCAGGATGCTCCTGGATGGCCCTCGCCAGGAAAAAACGCACACGTCCGAGCGATGCGAAGACTTGGAGGCGGCCCTGGAGGTCTGAGCTGGCTTGGGAGAAGCGGCCAAGAAAGGAAGATGAAACAAAATCCGGTCAAAATCGGTCCCTGCAAGCTCTGCCTGGACCAGGATGACATGGTCCTCGGTCCACTGAGAGAAAGAACAGGTCTGTATAAAGCCCGTTAAAGGTTGTGCCTGAAAAGGGCGGGTGCCTGTGTGCACCGATGAGAAAGGCCACGACGTCCGTGGTGATGGTTGTGCCTGAAAGGCGGGTACGTATAAAACAACGTGTGGTTCAGAAGCTAACGCCTCGCGCATGCAGACGATGTGGTAGGTGTAGACCCGCAACGGGCGAACAGCAGCAGCAGGATGACGAAGTCCGCGGAACCACTGGCCGCCAGCGCGGAATGGTGGTGTAGACCCGCAACGGGGCGAACAGCAGCAGCGAAGACCGCGTAAGCACTGGCCGAGGACGAGCCGCCCGATGTCGAGGAGTCGAGGACGAGCCGCCCGATGTCATGCCGGCCGGGGATGGCCTCTCCCACGGAATCGCGAGAATCGACCGAGCAGCGTCTCGATGGTGAGAGAGGCGGCGGCGGCCTGTGGAAGAGCGTGGTCCAGTCGACTCGCGCCCCACTCCGGACCCGAGGATGGGTGCGCCCGGGACCAAGCCTCACAACGATCACAACGATAACGATAACGATAACAACGATCACAACGATCACAACGATCACAACGATCACAACGATCACAACGATAACAACGATAACGATCACAACGATCAACGATAACAACGATCACAACAATCACACCGATCGTTATGTTATCGTTGTTATCGTTATCGTTATCGTCGTTATCGTTGATCGTTATCGTTGTTATCGTTGAAACCGAAAAAAGGCAAAAACCCTTCCTGAACCCAACGCGTCGAACCGGCCCGCCCTTCCTGCTGCCCAGGACCAGTGTTCGGCCACCTGCCGCCCAATATATGGCCCCGGCGTCCGTGCGGGCACCCGTGTAGCCAACCAGGACCTTCGCTGGCATGGTCGCGGCTTTCGCCCCATGCTGAACGCGGCCGGACCACTTCCTCCCAGTGGCGGCAGCGAACTCCCATCGCGCAACCAAGGGCGAACGAACCGTCAAATTCGCCAAGGAAGGTGACCTTCATGTTGCGGTACTAAACCAACAAAAACACTTCTCGATGGGATGAATGGCGCTGTTGTTGCTGAGGGAATCGTTTGGAACAGTCTGGCCCCTGAGCTGCTCACATGGGACGAGCTGACGACTGCCTTGAAGTTCCTAAAAATGGCCGCCCCCCGAAAGGTACGTCTGATTTGGCTGGTTGTTCAGGACATGGCCGAGCGGCGCAACGTAGGCGTCGGGCCAGCCTTGATGCAGTCGCTCTGTGTGCATATCGCCACCGTGGTTGCTGCTGGGATCTGCCCAACGATAGCCTCGAACATCATTGTCTCGTACAATAGGCGACGATCGCAACGGCTGGGCTTGGAGTTCGTGTAATGCCCGATGAGGCGGTCCAAATAGTTCCAGCCATCCTGCGGCGGTCAGACACAAGCCTGAATGATGAGCGGTGTCGCCTCCTGAATGGCCTCGAACGCGAAGAGCTCCAAACAATTCAGAACCTCAACCTGGGCGCCCAAATGAAGAAGAATTGGTCCAACATTCTGTTCGAGCATGGACGTGCCCATGTCGGAGACAATCCAATTCACCAACGTGTGCGGACCAACGTCCGCGATGACCGGACCGAGATCAACAGCCATGACTAAATGCACGTTTGAAAAAATGTGCCTCCCTTCGTTGCTTTGACGTCCCCCCGACGCCACGAGGAGGCGGGAGGCAGCATCAGGAGGAGCAGGAGGAGGGGCCCGCCCACCTCGAGGAGGTCCGATGCAGCCCCGAGCAGGAGGCGGGGTGGGGCCGAGAGGAGCAGGAGAGGAGGGGCAACGATAGGGGGAGACTGGCAGAGGGGGGGGGGGCATGAGCGCATTTCTTCCTGTAACGGGCGCTATGGGGGGGAGGGGAGGGGGGCGGGGAGGGTGCATAACATAGCGCCACCCCCCTCAGACTGTGGTGCCGGACGCACGAACTGCAGCAACGTCGGGGGCGCCCTGAGGGGGGGAGCGGCGTTACGTTATGGGGGGGGGGAAAGGGGGGTAGGGTAGGGGCAGAACGCGCGTTATGGCCCAGAGGGCAAACAGAAACGCTCTCATAGTAAATCCGCACGTTTCTGAGCGGAATGGGGCTACAGTCAACCCGTATAGTAGGGACGCGCGATAAGGATGCAGGGGCCTTGGACGGCCACGTCGACACGTTGCGAGCGGCGGAGCGCGGCTGGCGAAAGCGGCCACGGATGGGCCGAACGGGGGAGGATGCCAGCGACCCCCCCTTGGGAAGCTGCTCACCCTTACTGTGCGAGCTGACTGTATCGGCCCCCTGTCGGCGATCAATGGGCGATCGGGCATCGAAGGGCCCCCCCCCCCCCCCTAGTGCCCTCGTTGCCCCCGAGGAGAGGCCGAGGAAGGCGTCCGGCCCGCGGGGCCGCGAGGCCAGCGGGCTGCGCGCAGCCCCTGCCCCAAAGGGCGCGGCAGCGGCGAGGCCAAAACTCGGAGCAGGAGATCGAACATAGGAACAAATACGCAGAAGGATCGTCGATCTACGAAACCAATCTACGCATTTTTCGCAGACTCGACGAGCAATTCAATTCTGGGGTGACTCGATTCTGCAGTCGATCTCCTGTTCCATTCCCAGGTGGAGGAGGGGCAGAAGCAGCAACGCCCACCTCGAACAAGGAATATGTCGACCCCTATCCCTGACTTCGTGGGGTTTTCGACTGGGCCGAAGATGTTCGGCCAAACTCGGGGATAGACGATAAGGGGGGCGTCCATCCTCGATAGGGGTGCGTCCGAATAGCCCTTCGTTGGTGCATCCCCGAATTTCTCCCTTTTGTGAGCGGCTTGATTTTTCGTAGAGAAGTCAGGGGTTGGGGGTGACGAATCGCGTAGAGGCCTTCTAGATGGGGTCGGAGCAGATGGGGTCGGGAGATCGCGCCGCATCGCCGATACATCGGCGATACATCGGCGATGCATCGGCGACGCTAGCGATGCATCGGCGACGCTAGCGATGCATCGGCGACGCCAGCGTGGCGGGAATCGGGCTCCACATCGAGCCGCATCGCCGATGCATCGACGACACGGCGCGATCCTCCGACCCGATCTATTCCGACCCCATCTGGCAGCCCTAGGTTGCCTGCGAACCTCGGGGACGCGCTGACCCCGGTCAGCGCCCACCACGGTCAGCCAGACGGGGCCCCTCGGTCAGCTCCCGAGCCCTGGCCAGCCAGAGGGGATCAGGGGGGATCGGCGGACCCTTCGAGCGCCCTCGACGACCGCCGCCGCGGCGGCCGACGGCGCGTCCGTCCAAACCTATTCGGCCGCCTGACCCCCTCCTGGAGTCTCTCCTGAAGTCCATCGTAGCCAATTGTCGAGCTGCGCCCCGCCCTTGCGACGAGAACTTCCAGACATGCCGAAACCACTTCAGAAAACGAGGACGTGGTCGGCGCCGCTCCAGCAGCCCAGTCCAGCCGCTCTCGGTCGTCTCGCCGCCCCCACTGGCCGGGGCGACCACCTGCATCGGGCCTGGCCCCGAGTGCCTTAACGCCACCTGGAGGGGGCACCGGCCAACAGGCCAGCGACGCGACAGCGGCCCTGCCGCGGCGCCACCTGGGAGCGGTATGTGCTCGTAGTTGCCCATTAAGGAGGAGCAGGCAGAGATTGTCTAAGTGAATTCCTGGGCGAGCGGCAAACCTGATTGGTGACCAGGGTCCTCGCTGGGGGCATGGTTCAGGTTGGAAGGGACGGCGGGGGAGGAGAAGGAGGGGGGGAGGAGGAGGCGAGGGAAATGATGAGGAGGCAGAGGATGGGGAGGTGAGGGAGGAGCACCCGGGGCAAGGATGAGGAGGCGAAGCACATGCCGTGGCACCGACAGCTGCAAAGCCGGCCGCCGCCGCGCCCGCCACCGCCGCGGGCAGGTTCAGCGAGGCCTCGGACGCCTCGCCAACCAACGGGCAGGGGGCCTGTGCGAGGGTGCGGGGAGGCAGGAGGATACAGACAGGAGAGTGCGGGACCCCCCCATCCCCTCCTTCCTCTCCCTCTCCCTCTCCCACCATGACCCCTCTGTCTTGCCCCTTCATCACCCTCGCCTCCTCCACCCCCCCTTTTTTTCTCTTCGCTTCCTCAGCCCCCTGTGCAGCAAGAGAGCCACGGAGCAGACGCCTGAGGGGAGGCAAGGGACGACGAGGATAGGATAATCTATTTGTGGTGAGGGGATACTCTGAAGAGGACGGGTGTAGAGGCCTCGTAAATAGGGTCCGAGTAGATGTGGTCGGAGGATCGCGCCGCGTCGCCGATACATCGGCGATGCATCGCCGATGCATCGGCGACGTCAGAAACGCATCGGCGCCGTCGGCGTGGAGAAAACCGGGCTCCGCATCGAGCCTCATCGCCGATTCATCGGCGATGCGGCGCGATTCTCCGACCACGTCTACTTGGACCTCATCTGGGAGGCCCAGAGGGTGAGGGCCCTCGTAGCCATGCCTGGGCTCTGCTCGAGGCCTTCGTCGGGACGCGCTCCCGGAAACGTCCTTGGGGAGCCGACCTCGAGAAGCAGAACAACTCAGACCTCCGGTCGCCGTGAGGGAACAGGAAGAACAGAAGACAATGTCGACGGGCTCCTGCGCCCACGGTCGGGCCCACAGGGGACCCTCGCGGATCGATCCGCGCAAAAAATTGCCGTCCGAAGGTGGTGCCAAGAGCTACGGCTGTGGTTTTTGCACGACGTCGCGTGTCTTGGCCTTTCGTGACTCCGTGCGTCGAGGGGCAGGAGGCGAGCGCGGACGGAGAGCGCGGCGTGGCCTTCCAGAGGCCGCCCGTCGCAGATCGGCCGAACCGCTCGCATTGCCCAGTCGACGGGGTCGATATCCCAATCTCTTCAGGAGGGAAGGCGCCGAAACAGCGCACGCAAACGGCGACCTGAAACAACGGCACGCAGCATCGGATCGATCGAAATGGTGGAAAGTCCTGCGTAGAATTCGAAGATTTAGAGGGGGGTCCAAGACAGGCGCCCGAGTGCCCAGGGTCCCGCCGCCCAGGGAGCCCCTGCTGGCGAAACAGAGCTGGTGGCGCCAGGTGGTGGAGGTGTACCTTTAGGAGCTGAACATATACACACTAAGGTACGCGGGTCATCGTCCAAAGCGCAGTGTGTGTATATATATATATATACACAAGACTACGTTGGCGCTTCGCGCCACGCACCTTGGTCCTTGAAGTTTGGCATGCAGGCAGAAGTCGCCGCAGAAGGGCAGGGCATACAACATGGCGATAACTCCTCGTTGTCTTGTCTGATTCGTCCTCATAATATTGCCATTCGTTATCCTTCCCTAATGTGTCCTCTTCCCGCTCTTTTCTCTGAGGTCCACGAAGGAAGTGGTGACCGCCCCTAGTGGTGATCCCCCTTGGCATTGCCCGATCCTGCTACTCCCTCCTCCTCCTCCTCCTCCTCCTCCTCCTCCTCCTCCTCCTCCTCCTCCTCCTCCTCCTCCCTCCTCATCCTCCTTCCTCCTCCTCCTCTTCCTCCTCCTCCTCCTCGTCATGCTCCTCATCCTCCTCATCCTCCTCGAGGCCTCACCTTATCCACGGTGCAAGCCCCACCACCTCCTCCTCCTCCTCCTCCTCCTCCTCCCCCCACCACCACCACACACCACCACACCACCACCACCACCACCACCACCACCACCACCACCACCACCATCATCATCATCATCATCATCATCATCATCATCATCATCATCATCATCATCATCATCATCATCATCATCATCATCATCATCATCATCATCAGCATCAGCATCAGCATCATCATCATCATCATCATCATCATCATCATCATCATCATCATCATCATCATCATCATCATCCCCATCCTCATCCTTCACTTCCTCCTGCTCCTGCTCCTCCTCCTCCTCCCTCCTCCTCCTCCCTCCTCCTCCTCCTCCTCCTCCTCCTACCCACGTGCCTGGAGGGAACGTCGCGAAACTGGGATTCGGACATATTTGGTGGACATGCTGGACGAGGGCACCAATGCGAGGTCGTACGTCAAAGGCCTCTTCGATGTTTTGGGTCTGTGGGGAGGCGTCCCGGGGTCGTCGCGGAAACAATGTTGCTGGTTTGGGAGATAACTTGAAACCCCCTTTGGTTTAATTTCGGCCTTACTGGGGACCTCGTGAACCCTGGTTGGGGCGTTTGGGCGCCTGTTGGCAGTTTCGTGGGTCCTCCAGGGCCGGAGGGCTGGCGCCTGGTGGCGGTCAGGTCCGTCTTGGGGCCTTCTTCGGGGATCGTGGGGGTATCTTCGCCCATCTTGGAGCCTTCTCGCCCATCTTCTCGGGGCGATGTTTGGAGCCTTTTAAACCTTCCTTGGGCGTTGGTAGCACGAAAAACGATAATGCCAAAATCATGTAAAACCTAAGAGGAAACGCACAGCTTTGGGATACGGAGGCCCACTTGGGGGTTCCTCTTGGAGCTCTTTGGGGCGTTTGGAGGGTCTCTTGGGCCATCAAGAGGCCATGTTGGACCCTCTTGGGGCTACCGCCGGCTCGTTTGCACACTTGGCAGGGACTCCCAGAAGCCTGGCGGTCTCATGGGACCCTCGGCAAGGGCGTTCAGGAGCCCCAGAAGCCAAGGATTCTGGAAGGTCCGGCCCGGGGGGGGGGGTCCCACCCCCCCGGTTTGCAGCAAAAATATAAAAACTGTTTTTGGACGTCTCACGCTCGCGAACGTACCCCTAATAATACCCACTGCACTGTCCGCCATAGCGATTGCGATCACAGTTTCATGGTCATATTCCTGTTCCCGAACCTTCCCTGGTCGCCCCAGACAACAGGCGGCTGGGACCAAATCGAGGCGGCAAGCTGCTCGCCATTCTCAACCTCCGGAGCCTGGTTTCGCGCCCCCGGACCATCAACAAGAAACCCCCTTCGGAAAACGGGCAGTGCGGAAAGGGCCGAACGAGTCCATGGCCCACGTCTCTATCAAAAAGGTGCCGTCTGGGACCCCCAACCCGCAGTGCCGCGTCCTGTGGCCAGCCTATGGTGGCACCTAGTGAGACAGAGCGCTTGCTGAATTGAATCTCTGTTCGTGGGCGATGAACATACCCGTATCCGCGGCCTTGCGGGCCCAGCCCCTGGGCCTC
Organism: Prorocentrum cordatum; assembly: GCA_963575745.1. Taxonomy (NCBI): domain Eukaryota; class Dinophyceae; order Prorocentrales; family Prorocentraceae; genus Prorocentrum; species Prorocentrum cordatum. Next base: position 837,078 of record CAUYUJ010001669.1, read on the forward strand.
TACCGAGCGGATGCGGGGCGTTTTTTCGAGGCGGATGCCCCGCGCGGACTGTATCCGTGCGACCGCGTATCCGCGGGATCGCGCCCCAGAACCCAGACCGCGAGAGCGCGGATACAGAGATGTTCGACGCTCGTGATTTGTGGGGGGCCCTGTCCGCCCCGCGATCCCCGCCACCCACGAGCCATGTCCAGGGCAGTCTCCGAAGCTGCCCGCGGCCGCCTGGGGACGGACCGAAGCTGCGCGAGGCCACCTGAGGCCTTCAGGACGCTGAGCGGGGCACCAGCTGGTGAGGCACGCAGAGGCGCGATGAAGCAGAAGACGGCTTGCCACGCGCGGGCCGTCTGGACGACGCACGCATTGAGGCACGGAGGGAGCGGGAAGGCGGTTGGCCCAGGTTGGGCCCTGGCCCGCCCCCGACGGGAGCGCAACGCTGGCCGCGCCCGCCTGGCCCGCCCAGGCCCTCCGGGGCGGCTGGGGGGCCAGGGAGCTCCGGCGCGTCCCTGCAGGGCCCAGGCCTGCTGACCCCGCCGCGCTGGCCCACAGGCCCTCTCGGGGTGGCGGCGCTCGCGGCGGGGCGGTAAAAGTCCCGAGGGGCATTTCCTTGACTTTGGCAGTCCCATCGGCAGCCCAGGGGAGGAAGGCCCAGGGGGAGCCCCTCCGATGGTTGAGACGGGAAGGCGCTTCTGACTGCCGCAAGCACTTCGTGCTCCTGCTCCTGCCGCTGGCGGCCGCTGCTGCTGCGGCGCATACTCCCTGTACCCGTCCATATCATCCTCCCTCCATTCCCCCCCTTCTCCCTCCCCTCCGTCCCTTCCGCCTCCCCAAGCTCTATCCCAAAGCCCCGCGCGTCTTCCTCCTCCACACATCCTTGCCTCTCTAGATGCATCGCCCATTCGCCGCGAGAACACTGGTCTCCCCCACCTATGCTGCCCCCTCAAACGAGGACCAGACGTCCAGCTATGGTGTCGTGTATGGATAGAGATACTGAGCTGGGCATAGAGGGAGATGGCGGAGGCTTGATCAACATGCGCAAGTGTAGAGAATCGGACCTGGATTCGCGTCTGCGATGCGGGTGATGCCGTTGACTCACGCAGAACGTGGATAGGGCGAGCTGGAACAAAGCTCAGACTGTCCATGATTCACCTGCCCAATGTATCATATTCTCGATTCGACTATGTATCAAAGAGATGTACAAAACACACCCTGCATGTTGAACGACCTTACCTCCCAAAACAGCTGGGAAACCCGCGCCACTCCACAAAACACGTCAGTCACGTAAGCATGATCACAATGTGGCGGAAGCCTGTTGCAGAGGCAGGGACACTGCACCAGGACACAACGAACTGAATATAGTATCGTCTGTCCTTGCAACTCTTGCAATTCCTGCATGCAAAAGCCTTATACCCACTGTCACACAGAAGGCTGGTCCTCACGATTAATGCGATCATCACACGAAGACCGGGGCATCATGAAACAGATGTGAAATACACTTGCGTGCAACATGAGGCTGTGAGCTTGCCTCCAGGGCATGACACCGCCTGCATACAATGTAACAATTAAGACGGCGAATGAAGAGCGATTGACCTGGAAGGCTAGACCAAATACGTTGAGCCAGCTTTCGACGTTAAACTTCCTGAGTTCGCAGATGGTTGGAAACGGGGCCACCTCACTCGAGTTTCTGAACAAACGATGCGCCAACACAAACATCAGGGAGACATCTAAACGATCCAGTCGGCTGCCCAGGCTCCCTATGACCTGCCATTCCCCCAAATCGGCATCATGTGCGGATGGCACACGTTTGCTTTACGAGCTCCCTTAACAGATGTCATGGACAAAGGTCCCTCCCGTCTGCCTCGCGTTAAATCAGTACCCTCGCTCCGACGCCCGCCTCTAGTACACTCAGTCCAAGCGTATGCGATCGCTCCTGGCACACATCACGCGACCAGCGCTGTTGCTCGAAGACTCACGCCAGCCTTACCAGGTCGTTCCTTGCGCACATCGCATTGCCAGCGCTGTCGCCAGGTAACTCACTCAGAGCGTATCTGATTGCTGAAGGCGCACACCGCGTTGCCAGCATTGTTGCTAGGAAGCTCAAGCTGAGCATTTGACCAGCGCAGACCAGTATTCTTACCAAGACGGTCACTCCGAGCGTACCCAACCGTTCTCAACGCACACCGCGTTGCCAACATTGCTGCTAGAAAGCACACCCCTGGCTTAACAGCCCGACCCTAGCGCAAATCGCGCTGGCAGCGATGCCGCCAGAAAATTTACTCCAAGCGCACCCGTTGGCTCCTGGCGCACACCACGTTGACATTATTGCTGTCAGAGAAAACTGTGAAACATCCCAGCGCATGACGCTTTGTCAGCGCCGTTTCTCGACGATTCGCCCCAAGCGTACCCAATCGCTCCCAGCGTACACACGTTGCCAGCGCTGTTGCTAGGAAACTCACCCCAATCATATGAGGTAGCTTCCAATTCACATTGCGCCGCGAGCGTTGCCGCCAGGAAGCTCACCCCAGCCCGCTACCAGCGCGGCTTCAAGTCTGGAGGCAACCCACAAGTGACCACTCGCATCATGGCCACCGCCATTTCATCGTCTCGGAGGTCCTCTGGCACCTGTCCTGCCCCCAGCCATCCCAACCAATACAACGAGTTGAGCCGCCTGGCCCCTACTCAGGTGGCTTCAAAAATCGCCCACAACTCTCCCACAGCAAGCCCAACCAGCTTGGCCAGCCAAACCAGCCCAATCAAATCTTTCACTCATGATCCCAATTGCTCGTCATCGCGGCTTGATCTGTTCCGTGCACGGGCCCTAAACTCTCGACCACCTCCCCGGGGCCGGTGTTTCATCACAGATCATTATCTGATTGTCCTGAGGCCCAAAACCGGCACCCGCCGAGGCCGAAGCAGAAGGAGCAGCGCCGGGACGGAGAAGATCAATCCGCCAGAAGACGGGACCCCCCTCCTCGTCCCTCCTGCCCCCCGCCCCGTCCGCACCGCTTTTTTGAAAGGGCCCCTCGGCTGAGAGGATGCAGAGGCGCGAAAGCAACTTTCCTCGAGCCCAACCCGCCGACGAAGATGACGAGGATTGCGAGGAGAGCCAGGGCGGGCCTCACAAGGATAGTTAGCGCGAAGAAGGCTGCAGAGTACCAAGACGACGAGGACGAGAAGGACGAGGCGGAGAAACATCGAGGTCGAGGATGATGACGGACGAGGAGCAGGCAGACGAGACAGTTAAGGGAATAAGAACAAGGAAGGTTGGAGGATGAGGGAGCAGGGGCGGGAGGATGAGGGAGCAGGGGCGAGAGGAGAAAGAGAGGGGAAGGAGGAGAAGGAAATGCGTAAGAGAAGTTCAGTGCTGAGCAGGACACTCGACTCTTGTACACCACCCTTGCAAACAAACTGGTCCCGCACAAGACCGCGGAACGGGTGATGTGTAGAAAAATAATGCCCCTTGGGGACACGATTTTTGTGTACGGAAAGTTCGTGTCGTGACGACCCTGGTGTTGGTTTCTGACACCGCGTGGATCGTTCAACCTTGAACGATCGGCGGCTTTTCGATCGCACGATCGTTCCATGTAGGCCGATTCTGGACCACTGGCGGCGTTCAACCTTGAACGCCTGCGGCGGGGTCGCCGCCAGTCGACACGACGCGAACCTACCGTACCACCCCTACAGGCTTACAGGCGAGCTGGTCCCGCACAAAGTACGCTCGCGGGGGCGGTGGCCGTAGCACACCGAGCATCTCACTCCCTGGGTAGCAGGTTCTGCTTGGCCTCGCTGGTGTATGGGGCTGTCAAGGGGGAGGAAAACAAGAGGAACGAAAAGGAGAAAAAAGGAGGCAGGAAGAAAGGATGAATCCGAAACCCGATCAAAACGGCTGCCCAGACCCCATTCAGGAAGATAAAACGAGCGTCGCTTCTAATGCTTCGTCCGTGAGACAACCACAACAATTCAGATGGCGATACAGTCCACATCCTAACAGAGCATCGCGCTGACACAGCAATGATAAAGTCGGGTTCCAGGCGGGGCAATGCCACGTGCACGCCTTCAAACTCCCTTCACCCCGATGTTCTCTGTCAAGTTTTCAATTTGCTAAAAAGGATGCGACACATCACCTCCTCACGTAGTCATCGTGCTCGCGGGCTTCTAATTTGGAGCTTGTCTCCTAGCAAGATGGGCGTTCCTGCCCTCCCCCTCTCAACAGTACTCGAAAGCCAATGTGCAAACCCTTGCCTAGCGAGATGATGAATTTCAGCTTTGGCGTGTTGGTAGGCCAAGTAGGAGCCGGGGGTAGGGATCGGATTTCGCCAGGTGTTCGACGGACTCCGAGTCCTGCCCCGCCACACATCGAGTTGCCTGAATTGTTGATCGGCGAGGGCAGGGGTCGCATTTCGCTGCCGACCAAGCGTACGCGGCAACAAAACTCTGGAACCTCAGCTTCGTCAGCGCCAGCTCCAAACCTAACCGCAGAGGCCAAGGCGCTGCTACGGGGCCGTCCAAGCTCTGCGAACATGGCCGCCTTCCAGGCGGGCAGAAATCGACGTGGCCGAAAACCTGCCGAACACGACTGCCCAGCCACTCCATGGCCGCCATGGCCATAGCAGGGCACCCGACAGGAGAAACCTGGGAGGAGGAGAGGGAGGGAGGGAGGGAGGAACCCCCTCCCCCCCCTGGGGTGAGCACCGTCTGAAGGTGTGCCGTTCGTCGGATGGGGGGGGGAGCTCGCCAGCTCCAATTTGAAGACTGTACCGGCTGGCCGGACACGCGGCTGCACAGGGAGGGCGGGAAGGAGGGAGGAGGACAAGGAGGAGAAGCTTGGAGACTGCTCCACACGGAGACCAGGCAGACCGCGGGCTCGAGTACGCGGGGGCGGAATTGCCACGTGCGTCATGGCGCCACCTGCCTCTGCCCGAACCACACCCCGCGGGCTGGGCTTCGGCAAGAGGCCGGCCTGGTGCTGCAGCGGAACCCAAAGATGGCTGAGCTGCGGGGAACCCCCAGGGCCGCCGAGACCGCCATGTCCGCGGGCGGCGAGGACCAGGACCAATCCAGGGCCGCCACGGCCATGGAGGGACGGGAGGGAGAGGAGGAGCAGGAGAAAGATGAGGGGAACCCAAAGAGGAAAGACGACCGTAGGGACGAGGAGGAGGAGGGTGGAAGAGGAGGAGGATGAGGAGGAACAGTGTAAACCCAAGACGCACCGATGATATTGCGATAAACCCTCCCTCCGCACTTCCCCTTCGCAGATCCCTACAAGACTTTTGTTTCATTGCTCGAAAGGCCCGATTTGAAGACAACCGTAAGTGGATTTGCAGACGCGCCAGCACACAACTCCTGGGACATCAACGCTGCGATGTCAACACGGCGAATCAACGCCCCTGCAACAGATTGACAATCCTAAATCGTGCCAGAACATGACTCCTGCGACTTCAACCATACGAATCCGCGAAACTGCTGTAATATGTTCAAGCATGTGTGGCCGGCGCTGACGTGAGAACCACACTTTGAAAAGGACCCACCCTCATCCGCCCTTCATCCTTGAAGCTGCTGGAACATGTTCAGACGAGTGTGCGCGGCGCTAAAGCGAGAACCACATGTTGACAAAGACCCGCCTCCTATCCTTGAAGCTGCTGCAACGTGTGATGGGAATGTCCGCGGCGCTGAGGAGAGAGCCACAATGCGAAAATGTGCCGCCCTCCATCCGTGAGGCTGTCGCCAATTCCAAGCATCAGCATCATAGCTGGTGTGGGGGAGTCCAGCGACACGCCCGTCCCAACCTGCTGACACGTCTGGGGGTGCGGCGGGGCGAAACTACTCTAGACGCTTCGCGTGACCCCTATCAGCCCATCAAGAAACGATGCCTAAACGAGTTGCCTTGCATGGAATAGGAAAAAAGGCAGGAAAAGCCGTCATAAATACCTCAAGAGGGGGAGGATGGAGGAGGAATCGGAGGAGGGAGGAGGAACTCGAGTGGCGTGGATGCCTCGGGGGAGTCTCTTGGGTTTTTTGGGAGGTCTCTGAGGAGCCTCTTCGAGACATCTAGGGGGGCCTCCTGGGCGCGTCTTGGAGCCCTTTTGGGGCAATTATCGGAGGCCATCTTGGAGGCGATCGATCAAAGAAGGGGAAGATACTCAATAAGGGCGTCCCTCTTCAGTTCTTGAAATCGCCTCGTGGGCCCCTCGTAGAGCGCGATTGGGGCGCTCTTGGGCGCTTTGGGGGCCGTCCTGGGACCCTCTTGGGCTGCTTGTGCGGCTATCTCGGGCCTTCTTGGGGCCACCTGGAAGCTTGGAGGGCAGTCGAAAGCGAACACGCGAGAAGGCAAACACCATGAATTTCTCAACGGCGGCTTTTAGAAGATGTTGCCTTCTTGGTGGCTTCCCTGTGAGGCTCCGTGGCCACATGGAGCTGTCGTGGGGTCTCGCGGAGCATGTTCCAGGTCATCTTGAACGTTCTTGTGATCCATATAGGAAGTAATCTTTTGTTCCCTGGACCCTCTGGGAACCATCTTGGGACATCGTGGAAGCCCCAATCGGTTGCGAAACCCCGCTGTCAGGTGCAGGGGTGGGGGCAGGGGGAGGGGCCAAGCTACCCCACGCCGCAAGCCATGTCGCTCACTTCCACCCGCCCTACCATTGCATACGCAGTACCCAGGTCACAGCGCAGGCCAGGGTTGCCATCGACAACAAATCGAGAACCAGTGTAGACGACAGCCAGGTGCGCGATGCCCGCGAGGTGCACCGCTTCCATGTGCGCCAGGCGCGCCAGGTGCACCACATTGGGCAATATGCCGACCGCCCCACCATCCCTGTCAAAAGCCGTTGCAAAGAAACAGCGGGTTTGCGAGCATTGTATGTTGCGTGTGGATGTTCATCCGCGCAATCACTTTGCACTTGTTTTTGACAAGGTTACTAAGCCTGCAAACTGCTGGCAATCTGCCGCCCCCCTCCGCCGTCCCTGGCGATGTGGACATTGCCTATTTTGTTGAACGGGATGGCGGGCCTGCACCCAGCAGGCAATACGCCTGCCCCCGGCCGTCCCTCAATGATCGCAGGGCCTCCGCGCATGACCCAGATTTTGGTGCACAATGCAATGGATGGTTCCGGGATGGGGACGGCATTGCATGCAGCAGGCACTATGCTGGCCTCCCCGCCGTCCCTGCTAACGCGGGGCGTCCGCGCACGATCCGTAGTGTATTGATTTGTGCCACGGATGGCGGGGGCGTTGCACACAGCAAGCAATATGCTGGCACACGGTCACCAATGCAAAGTGATACTGGGCCCTCCGCTCATGATCCAGATTTTGGTGCAGATTGCACCAGTCATGTTTGAAAAGACTGATAGGGGGGCCCTCCTAACCCAGGATTTGCCGCCAGAGCGTGCCTTGATCATGAGCAATGGTGAGCCCTCGCCGAGGGGGAAGAAGGGGGGTGTCGAAGAGGAGCCGCCTCAAGCCACTCACGCCCACCAGAGGGCTGGTGGGACCGATGATGAGAAGGAATGGAGTTGGAGCCCACCAGGCCCGCCCTTCGCGCCGCGCCACCCGACCGCGCGCAGCAACGCACGCGTGCACGCGAACCCGCGCGGGGAGCGCGTCCTCCAGGCTCCGCCGGGACTGGCCGGCCTCGGCCGCTGGCGTGGGGCGGACATTGTCGTCTCCGTCGTCGTCGTCCTCACCGCCGCCGCCGTCGTCGCCGCCGCCGCCGCCGTCGCCGTCGCCGCCGCCGCCGCCGCCGCCGTCGTCGTCGTCGTCGTCGTCGTCGTCGTCGTCGTCGTCGTCGTCGTCGTCGTCGTCGTCGTCGTCGTCGTACTTGCGACTGCGAAGCCGGATGGAAAACGAACGAAGAGGCAGAATCGTATGCCATCCGCGGTGCCCCCGCGGGAGACCGACCACCCCAGACTGGGAGAGGGCGGTGGTGCTCGCTGTCCTCTCTGGGCCCAGGAGAGGGCCCACCGCGGTGCCATCTCACGGGGCGCCCACGAGGCGCCCACGGGCCGGCACCGGGCGAAGCCTCGGCGCCCCCCCCCCTTTGCGCAGGGGCGCCCACGCGGCCCCCACGGCTGGGCCCGCGCGGCGAAGCCCTCGGCAGGGCCCGAGCGCCGCCGGGGCGCCCACGAGGGCGGGCGCCGGCTACAAAAAGCCCGGGCGCGGGCTGCCAGCGCGGGGCGCCCGGCGAGCGCCCACGAGGGCGGGCGGGCGCCCGGCGGAGCCCGGGCAGCCACCTCCGGCGCGGGGCGTCCACGAGGCGCCCACGGGCCACGTGCGGGCACTGGGCGGAGCCCCGACACGCCCATCCAGGTGCTGCAGCAAGCGAGCACGAGTGATAAACCCGCTCATCGCCTATGGCTCCTGAATGCAAGTGCTGCTGGGGGGGGGAATTCCGTTCGCGGGGGGCCCCGGATTCAGCTAAGGATTGAGCCACAGAGCACCAGATTGCACGGGCTCGGGCAGGACCAGGACGAGCTCCGACCACGGATATACCAGAGCGGATGCTGAACTGAACCTCCCCAAGAGGTGCAACCTGGTAAGGAGTGCTCTGGAGGCCCTTGGGCCTACCTAGATTCCTGGGGCAGAGGATGAGTAAACTTCATAAGCGCAAGCTTTCGGAGGTCCGTGCGGGGATCTCTTTGGTCAGCGCTGAACCCGTCTCCTGGTGCGTCAGGCGCACCAAGCACGGCGCCGATGGCGCCAACCAGGGGAGGGGTCCGACGCCGACCCCCAAAAGCTCGCGCGGAAAGGAGAGCGACGTGAAGGCGGGCAGTAGGGCTGGGGGGAGGATATGGGGGCAGGGCTGGCTGAAGGGGGTATCCCCGAGTGCCCCACCTCTTCTGAGCGGCCCGCTCTTTCCTGGGGAGAGTCGGGGACTGGGGGCATGAGGTCGCCTGCGAAGGGAAGCTTCGCTTCCTCCCCCTGCGTGCTGGGGCCTGCGGCCCAGAAGCTTCTAAAGCGGCGCCACGCGCAGGGCCGAGCACGGCTGCGTCCCAAGAGTGGGCACGAGACGGGAAGGATCTCGGAGACCTCGGAGGGATCTCGGAGCGCACGCGCCCCAGCCCCCCAGGGGGGACGTCGGGAGGGAGGCGCCCAGGAACTCCCTCCGCTCCGCTGGCCGAGGTGCGGGCCTCGCCGCCCCGCGCGGCCTCCAGGGCGGGCTCCTCCAGCGGGCTGGTGCTGTCCAGCGTCAGCGAGCCTGGGGGCCCCAGGGGGCACAGTGGAGGCGGAGTGGCGGGGAGGGACCAGCTCACGGGGGGGGGGGGGCATCGAGCTGCCATCGGCGGTACGTCGCCGATGGGTCGGCGGGAGGAATCCGCATGCTCCTGGGCGGGGTGGGCTATCGGGCGCCTGTAGGCGATCAGTGTGCGATTGGGGGTCGATGCGTGCCCCCGCACTCGGCGACGCATCGCCGATAGATCGGGGCTGGGCACCCGATAGCGAATCCGCACACTCCTGGGCGGGGTAAGCCATCGGGCCCCATCGGCGACCACTGAGCAAATGGGGGCCAGTGCATCCCCCTGAGCCTGATGATTCCCCTGAAGGGGGCACGGTCAGCTGCACGAGCCCCCCCCCCGCCCCCCCCTCTCCCAAGGCTCCCTGGGCGGCTCGCCACCCAGAAAGCTGCGCCGACACGGTGGCGGGACGTGACGCAGGCAGCCCGGAAGTAACTCCCTCGCGCGTCGCCTCTCACGCTGGACCCCGGCGAGCGCGTGCTGGCCATGGGATCTTTCACATCAGATGCCGTCCAGCCTCAGCACCAACACGCGCCTCAGCAGCGAGCACGTGACGTGAGGAGATGCTACTTCAGTAAGGGAACAAAAAAAGTGGACCCCCCTCAGTTTTTCGACCCCCTGTTCGCCACCCCTGCCCCCCCAGACTCAAAGTCTGCATCCGGCCTGCTGGAGGCCCTGGGGGGTCCACGTTGTTGCCCTTTCGAGCCTGCGCTCCCGAATGCCCAGGGTCAACTTGAGTAGAGGGGAGGGAAAGAGGGGAGCGGAGCCGAGGGCTCCGCCTTTTGGTCCATCTACGCTCTTGTCCATCTACGGCAGGTTCGTGTCGTGTCGACCCCGGCGTTGGTTCCTGACACCGCGGGGATCGTTCAACCTTGAACGATCGGCCGTTTCCGAAACGTCCCAATCGCTCCACATCGAACGATTCTGGGTCCCCCGCGGCGTTCAACGCTGAAGGCCGCTGGCGGGCCGCCGCCGGTCGGCACGACACGAACCTACCGTACGCTCCCACCGCCGCTGCTGCTGCACCTCCCCCCCCCCTACCCCGCCCGGCCCGGCGCGCACCCCTCCGAGCCTCTGCCCCCCCCCCTCTCCCCCCCGCCGTGTGGCTGCTGGCGAAGGGGCCGACGCCTTTTGGGGCCTCGACGCTGGCCGCTGGAGGTGGAGGTGGCAGGGACAGAGGACGGGGACGAGGAGGAGGGCGAGGACGAAAAGGAGGAGGGGGAGGAGCAGGAGGAGGAGGAGGAGGAGGAGGAGGAGGACGAGGAGGAGCAGGAGGAGGAGGAGGAGGACGAGGAGGAGAAGGAGTGGGAGGAGGAGGAGGACGACGACGACGAGGGGGAGGAGGACGAGGGGGAAGAGGAGGAGAAGGGAGAGCGGAGCCAAGGGATACACTTTTTGTCCATCTACGGTACTAGTTCGGCTCCCCGATCGGGCCGGCACCCCACCCTCTCGCTGCACGACGGCATCAGAGCGCAGAACGAGCCTTCGGATGCTGAGACTTTGGACAAACAACGCGCGCCCTCCTCTTTTCTGTGACGCCTTGGCGGTGCGCACAGGGGGTAGGGGGAGGGGGAAAGCTTCTCAGAATCTTCGAAGCGCCCTGCCTCTTGGAAGGCGCTGGCCCCTACATCTACAGACAAGGCCCGCGCCTTCTAAGAAGTACGGGTGCTTCGAAGAAGCCCCCCCCTCCGCCTGCGTGCCGCCAATGGGTCCGCGGCATCAAAGTCGATCCCCGGGACCCTGCAGGCTTGTCCGGTGGCACGTCCTGGCCGTGACGCCCACGGGAGCCCGACCCCCTGGTGGCAGAGGGCGCGCGCCGAGGCCCAGGCCGCCCGCCCAGAACGCCTGCCGTCGGGACTCCCTCGCGACGACGCGATGCTTGGAGGGAAAACTGCGCCCGATACCTCCGCTACGTTGTGATTTTTCGATGAGGGGTCTCCGGAAGTCCCGACCCCCCGCCCAGGGCCAATCTTCCATCCCTTATCCTGGTACTGACTGTCCAAGTGCCCAAGGACACCCCCCGAGGGCAACAACTTGTGGAACCTCATATATGGTGTTTTCCAGATTTTGGGCCCCGATAGCCCCGGAACCGTTCTGGATGGCCCCTGGGGTCCGAAGACGGGCACCCAGCCGGGAAAAGCACTGGGGTCTTGCCTGGATGTGTTGTTGTGATGTCGGCTCGAGATCTGCCTTTTTGGAGTGTTTGTCAGAGTGCTCATGGGTGGACAAACAAAAACGATACCGCCACTCCACTGACCCCTACCATGGTGCCCTATGGCCAGAATTTCGAAGCGAGAATAGCCGTGGCGATGAGGGTTGTGCAGCGGTATCAATATTCGACTTCGCCATGTGCTCGACGAATTCTGAACCCAACCCCTGGGGCCCATCAACTTGCCTGCCCGAAATAGATGTTCCTCCTTCGAGCTCACCTCAGGATTACTCAGTGCCCTTGGGCTGAAAAGTGCCCTTGGGCTGGAAAAAAACAGTCCGCCAAAAGCCTGGCCTCCCGCGACCAGCCGTGGCCTGGGAGTCGCGACGCCCCCGCGGGGCTTGGGCATTGTTCACAGGGGGGATAAAGCGGGGGAGGGGGGAAAGCGCGCACCTTCCATGCCCCTTTTGGGACTCATGGCGCGCCTTCATGGCGTCCCTAGAGCACAAAATGTGCACCTTTGTTCACCCCCTCTCACTTGGAGCATCGTTGAACCGATCCCCATACCAACTGGCGTGGTCTTGGCCCCACTGGCCAATTCATCTCCCCAGATGGGGATATGGGCTGTTTCCTTCGGGCTTCAAGGGGTATATCTCCAACTGGGATGCTGAGATCCTCGGACTCGGGATGTGGATACAGTCGGGGTTGATTGGAGAGTACCCAGGAGAGAGCACAAGACCCTTCCGCGGGGCCACGTTTCCCTAGGAGTGCAGAAAGCATGGACCGCGAACCACAGAAGTTGCTTTGGCAGGGTCGACCTGCTAATCAGGCTCGACCCTGGCCAAGAGTGACCCTGGGCAAGAGTGATCTGTGGTGCGCGACTGGAGGGCGGACGCGGGGTGGCCAAACCTGGGCGCGCAAGCCGCTGCTGCTGCTGCTGCTTCGCGCTCAGCGATCGGGGGAGCCCACTGGGCCCGCACCAGAAGGTCACTCTGGCCAAAGGTCACTCGCACGTGTAATCGACTGCAGGCGTCGGTCAACCGACACTGACACTTATCGCCCCCCCTTGCGCAACGCCCGACGGGGCGCTGGTCGGCGGCGCCCCGCGCCTTGGCGATCGCCGTGCTCCTCGCCCGACCGGCGCCCGCCGGGGGAGTCGGCGCCCGGCCAGGCAGCCTGCGCGCACGGCCCTCACCGCTCGCTCGGTCGTCGCCGTCCCTCCGCCTCCGCCTGCGCCTGCGCCTCCGCCTGCGCTGCCGCTTCCTCCTCCGCTTCCGCCTCCTCCGCCTCCGCTCACGAGCGGCGAGCATATCCATATCCGCGCCCCCGCGGTCTGGGCTGCTGGGTGCGAACCCGCGGCTATGCGGTCGCACGGATGCGATCCGCGCGAAGCATACGCGAAAAACACCCTGGATCCGCGAAATCGCGGCCCACCTGGCCCACGAGGCCATGGATACGGATATGGTGTTCCACCTCTTCTCCGTCCATCTTGCGCCTAAATGGAATACTCCTCCACGGAGTGCCACCAGACGTGTCAATAGAGTGGGCCCAAGCGATTCGCCCGAACCGTCCTTACAAAATATGGCCGTCAAACTTCAACTGTCCGGTTATTCGTATGGACTATGTGGACAGCAGATCGTTTTCACAATGTAGATGCCGCCTCGACGCCATACAATAGTGAGCGTTTTCCTGTTCGGCGTTTCGACATGGGGCGGCAGGGGGGAGGGGGGGTCTGGCTCCGGACTTCTGCTGAATGCGACTGTTTGCAACAGTGCGTCCTATGGGGGAGACCCCACCGGCTTGAAACAGGAGCCAAAAACGGCCAGCGTCTACTCCAGGGGGGGGGGAGGGGGGGTGCGAGTGCCCGCGCCCATCGGAAAGACAGGGAAGAAGGCAACGATCGCATAACGTCCTGAACACGTTAAGAAAACGTTTTGATGGTCAGCGGCGAGAGCGAACGCCAACACGGTCGAACAGCCGGCGGGCCGCGCCAGGCAGGGGCACACCAGGCAGCATGAGGGGCGGCTGTCAATCAACACGTGGACTTCGCCGTAGCGCCGAGCTCGTCCACCTCGAAAGTGACCACCAGGTACAAAGGTGGAGTGCGGCCCTTTGTTGGGATGGAGGTATCGCTACAGACTCTTTGCTGCAGTAAACAAGCAGATGTGTAAAATAGCTGCCCAGATCGCACCTCCTCTTCAAGCTGGGGACCTATTGCAGCTCCAACAGATGTATAGTCATAGTTGCACAACGATGCAACAGCAACACCGATGGATAGTGGCACCTTTTTAAAAAAAGAAGACCTCACCACACCTTCTTGAAGGTTATGGCCCTGTCCGTTCGCATGTCTAGGATGATGGAGGGCAGCCATGACTCTCGCTTGAACCGCAAGCCCATGGGGCGCTCGTCTTTCAGGAGAACGCTTCCCGCAGGGAGGAACTCCTGCAGGGACTCACGAGGAGGAGCCTTGAGACGGGAGGCGTTGCCGCATCGTTGATGCACGCTGGGTTCACTCTGGTCCTGCTCTTCATTCTCCCCTTCGCTCGCTCGGCCCTGCGATGAGGGTGGAATCTGGAGCCCACACCACGGTACCTCCTCCCCCTCCTCATCCTCCTCTTCGCTTCGCTGAGCTGCAGCGGGGGGAACTGTTGAATGATACCGACAAGCCTGATATAAACGAAACAGCTCAAAATCCGAATGAGCTCCTTTATCCTGATCCTCGATCTCCGACTCCGAACCGCCGCCAACCACCCCCGCGCCCAGGGAGGCGACGACTTTGAAGCGATCTGCACGGGTCGTCCATGCACCAAACGTCTCCTGGCTTAGCCCAAACATGGCGAGATACGCCGAACGACCCCACACCAACACGACCACCAGCCCCGGCCGGAAGACTGTCATCCTGGGGCCTCCTGGGAGACGAGGCCGGGAGCGCGGGCCACCACACAAGCCGAATCGTTTTCAGTGGTCTCCGTCAAAGGCCCGATTCTCCAGCCCGTAGGCTGTGCTCCCCAAACAAGAAATCGACGTACCCTCGGCAACCCGATTCCGCCACCTCTTCAAGGCGGGTGTCGGGGAATCGCAGCGCTTCGCAAGATTCTGTACTCCCCAGGCGTAGCTGCGTCACATGATGTGCAGACTGCCACGCCGCTGACCGACGGAACAGGGCACCCGTCAGCCTGAAAGATCGAAGAGGTCCTGATCCTCGTCGTCCTCTTCCTCCTCCTCCTCCTCCTCCTCGTCTTTCTCCCGCGCCCTCCTCCTTCCTCAGCCCTCCTCCTCCTCCCTCCTCCTCCTCCTCCTCCTCCTCCTCCTCCTCCTCTTTCCTCCTCCTTCTCCTCCTCCTCCCTCTCCTCCTTCTCCTCCTCTCTTCCCCTTCCACCATCATGCTCCACCTCCTCCTCTTCCACCCCATCATCCTCCTCAACATTATCCACCCTAGCCAGATTCTCCAGCATCTTTTTCCTCCACGTGCTCCGACTCCTCCACCTCTGCGATCTCCTCTGCATGCTGCCCCTTCACCTTACATTCCTCCTTATCACCATCCTCCACCTTTCGCAGAGCCACGCTAGTAGCCCAAGAGGTGACCTGCTACAGTCAACCCGCAGAATAAGGACGCACGATAAGGATGCCAGGCCTTGGAAGGCCATGTCAACACTTTGCGGGCAAGGCGCGGCCAGCGAAAGCGGCCACGGATGGGCCGGAGGGGAATGATGCATGGGTATCCTTGGAAAATTGCTTATCCTTACGATGCCGGTCGACTGTGCTCACGACTTCACGCTGTGTCACGAGTACGTGTTCGAAATAGCCAGGTATAGAATACCTGGAACGAAGTCCCTGTCAACTCTTCCACCTCCTCCACGACACCCTCCTGCGAACTCCTCCTCGTCGCGCCGCCCCGTGCCGCCAGGGCGGGCGGGGCGCTTCCGCACGACGACTCCAGACCACCTGCAAACATGAAGCTATACATTCACGGACCGACCACAAAGATGTTTAACACAACAACGAACAACGAAACGAGGCCCAACTGATTAAACGAAGATGTCAAACGAAGACGGTGCCAAACGAAAACTAACGACGAAGCGGAGAGCTTCAAACAACAACAAACAGCGAAACGAAACAACGACAAACAAAGCGAAAAACAAAACAAGGGCCAAGACAAAGCTAAAAAGCGTTGTGGCTGGTTCTTGTACACATTCCTGACAGCTGCACGGATGACGGGTGTATCGTGTTCGGCGTGGGTATATCGCTTCAGCGCCGCGCTCATTCGCCCACAAGTTTTCGACAACTGCATGGAGGGAGGGCACGCTGATGTCCTCGTGTCGCTATCGCCCTAACGCCGCGCACGTTCGTCGCAACGTTGTTCCAAAAGGGGCGTCGATGGAACGCAACTCCTTGTCAGCATGGGATTATCGCATAAGAGTTTCGTGCATCTGATTTCCAGAAGCTAGAGTTGCGCAAGGACTTCACGAGTGAAGGGCTGCTCTGGCTCAAGACTGAGCTCCCTCCGGAGAGTTCCTCAGATCTCTGGCGGAGATGACGCAACAATTACACGGATGTTGAGCGACCCTTCTTCAATTCGAGATATCGATCGACACTTCCTTTGGACGCTGGACTCCTACCTCAAACATCTGCTTGACCTAAGATGGAGGGCGGTTTCTTGCCAACACGGGGCTCTCGTTTGAATGACAGGCCCACGGGGCGCTTCGTTTTGCATGGGGGCACCTCCAGCAGCGAAACAGATTGCTTGTTATGGACTCGCGAGGGGAGCACGTGGGCAGAAGTGAGGGCATTGCAGAATCGTTGGTGCATCGTGGGCTTAATATGGTGCGATTCCCTTCTCTGTTGCCCTTCATCCGCCTCGTGTTCTCGAGGTCAGGAGTAAGGGTGTTGCAGAATCGTTGGTGCATCGTGTGTTCATTATTGTGCAATTCCCGTCCCTCCTGCCCTTCTTCCGCCTCATACTCTCGACCTTCTCTCCCTCCTTTCGATCATCATCGCTAGAACCGTAGCGCTTCGTGCGCGCTCGGATTGTACTGATCTCGAGGCCTAACGTGCAGCGCGCAAGAAGGACCGCGCCCAGAGAAACGGGAGCCGTGGGTTTCAAAGACTACGTTTTCGTTGCCGAGTCCACGATCATCATTACAACGCGCATCTTGACAGCTACCTACGGCCCCCGACGCCTCTCCGGGCGCGGAGGGGAGGTACGCATAGGGCGTCGGGTTTGGGTATCGTGCTTTATATCTGGGTGTCAGGGTTCGGGTGTTCGGGAGTAGGGCGTTGGGGTGTTCGAGTTAGTGTTCAGGGTTATTCGTATGGTGTCAGGGGAAGGGCTTAGAGCCTTAGACTTAGGGAGTTTAAGGCTCAGGCATGAAGGCTCGGGTGCTGGGGTTAGTGTTGACCGTTCGGGTTCGGGGTGTTTGGTCTAGAGGGTCCGGGATACGGAGTAAGGGTTCGGGGGATCGGGCTTGGAGTGACACAAATCTGGATGTTCGCACATGATACAAGCTCCCAATCAAACATCGGCGGCGCAGCGCGTCCGTCTCGGTCCGACGGGAAGCAAGATGAGCGCCCCGGGGCCGACACAACTGGCTAGAACGGGCAGCACTCAGCGGCGGGGCATGTACGGCCGGACCCAGGGAAGAAGAGCACCCTGCAAAAACTTGAGGCCCTCCGCCACCCAAACCAAAGAACACTCGATGGTACCATCCCCCAACATGCACCATAATATCCAGCAAGCACGAAGAACGGTACTAGGGCACCCTCCCCCGACCGACTGGCTGGAGCGGGCGGCCACCAGCGGCGGGGCGTGCATCGCCAGCCGTCCGCAGAAAAACACCTCCGCGGCCACCGCACGGTGCACCGCGCTGCTGCAGGGTCGGCGCCGAGTCCCCCTGCGTGGGCCAGCAGGGCGACTGCCCGGCAGGGGCGACGACGCAGCGCCCTGCGAATCGGCATGACCCCCCTGCTCCTGCTGCGCAGCGCTCAGGAAGACGGTGGGCCACAGGGCGGTCTTCGCTCAGGCAGGCCTGTGCAGTCATCGTGCTGCCATGAGGAACGCAACAGAAGGAACGAGTGGGCTCTTACGGCCACGGCGGGCCCAGGCCAGGCCACGAACAGGTTCCACGACAAAAATCTGAGGAGCGGCCCGAAAACCCGAGCCACTCCTGAACCCAAAGCGGTCCTTACTTCAGAGAAAAAGCGTTTCACGAGCGCTTGCCTGGGGAACATTCGGCGGCGCGTTTCGAATCGGGGGGTGCCCCCCCCCGACACTCGGCGCCGTCGATCAAAACCAGGGGGACTCCCCTCCCCCCCAAACACCCCCCCCCTCCCGAAACCCTTCCCCCTCCATCCCAAGGGGGAAGGGGTCCAAACCCCCACCCCCCCTCGGCACCAGCGCTGGCGCCGGCACTGGCGGCCGCCAACAGCGCCCATGGCGATGACGCAGCGACGATGAGCAGAGGCAGGCCAGGGGGGAGGGGGGGGGGTTCAAACCCCCCCCCTCGCGCCGGCGCCAGCGCTGGCGGCGGCCAGCAGCGCCGGCGCTGGCGCCGGCGACGGCGGGGACGCAGCGACACTTACCACCAGTACTACCACCACCACCACCACCACCACTAGCACCACCACCGCCGCCTCAACCCACCACCACCACCACCAACAGCACCACACCACCACCACCACCACCACCACAGCCGACACCACCACCACAACCACCACCACAACTCACCATCACCACCACCACCACAAAAACCCACCACCACTACCACCATCACCACAGACCTACCACACCACCACCACCACCGCCACAACCACCACCACTACCAGCAGCACAACCCACCGCCACCACCACAAACCACCACACCACCACCACCACCGCCACCACCACCACCACAACAAACGTCCACAAACCACCGCCACCACCACAAACCACTACCACACCACCACCACCACACCACCAACATAACCATCACCACCACAAGTCACCATCACCACCACCACCATCACAATTTACCACAACACCACCACCACAACCACAACCACGACCAGCAGCACAACCCACCACCACCACCACCACGAACCACCACACCACCACCACCATCGCCACCACCACCACCACCACCACCAGCACCACCTCCATAAACCACCGCCACAACTACAACTCACCACCACCACCACCACCACCACCACCACCACTACAAACCACTACAACACCACCACCAAACCACCACCACCAACACCAACACCACCACAAACACCACCACCAAACCACCACCACCATCACCACCACCACCACCACCACGCCACAACCACCACCACCACAACAAACCACCACACCACCACCACAACCACCGTCACCGCCACCACCCACCACCACCCACCACCACCACCACCACCACCACCACCGTCGTTCTCGTCGACGCTCCCCGCCACCGCCGCCCGCCGCCGCAGGCGCCGGCGCCGGCCCAGAAATGGAAATCGTCGTCCCCGCCGCCGTCGCCAGCCGCCGACGCAAGCGCCGGCCCGAGGAGAGGGGAAGCGGGGGGGGGGGGGGGGGGGGGGGGGGGTCCGGTTTCACCCCCCCCCTCCAAGCGACCACAGAACGCGCTCTTTCTTATTTGAACATCTTGACTGTACCGAAAGACTCAATCTATTTGCGCCATGTCAGCGCTGCTGCGCCGAGGATCTGCGAGGCGGCCAGTCACAAGGAGAGCTTGGTGTTGCCCTTTGATGCGGCGACGTTCTGGCTGCTTTCCACGTTCCCTCCCGAGGAGGCACGCTTGCTAATACTGTTTAGGGTAAAGGCTCAGGGCCATGTTCGGTCAATGCTCGGGCTAGTTCAGGGTCGGGGTGTTAGGATTGACGTGATCGGAGTAGGTCTACCTACGCAGGACGAAAGAGTTTCCTCTTGATGTGAAAGTGGCGATGAGGAAATCGCGAGACAACGTCGGCGCCGCCGAACGCACGGCGACCGCACGGGCCTTTTTGCAGCAACCAGGAGGAAACATGTGTATTCATACTGAGTGGGGCCCGCGCACGCGGAGAGTTGATGGGAGTGCGCGAGACAGCGCAAGACCCATCCTGGAAACTTGATCACCGAACCCCCCTCCCCCGTAGAACCTAAACACGGGCGGGTCGCGCGGTCCGCGCATCCGATGTCTTCCGGCTCCCCACTTTGATTCAATAAAATAAAAAAGAAAAAATCGGATCCACCGTAAAAACATAAGACTGGACGCGGATCCAGAAACTCCGCAATGGGATCCGCGCAGACAGAAATCGGATCCACCGAAACACAAACCAAAATCAAAATTGGATCCGCGCGAACTTAATTGGATCTAACGGCGGTTAAATAATGCGCGTCTGTTCAAGACTTCAAACCGTCGTTCCGGGCCCAACAGGACAAAACTTTCGCTCTGGAATGTGGTGCTCATTTTGCTCAGGGCTGGGCGTTAGGGTGCTAGGGTGGGGCTGTTAGGCGCGTGTGGGGAAGTGTGATGGTGCTAGGGGTGGGTGGGTGAGGGTGTTAGGGTCTAGGTTTAGGGTCAGTGCTTCGGGCTACATGTGGTTGCTGATGTGTTTTAGTGTTCTGGGTTAGGGGGTAAGGTTAGGGTGTTAGGAATTAGGACTAGGCTTTACGGTTCGAGTTTGTGTTTTTTGGGCTCAGAGCAAGTGTGGTAAGGTGTCACGGTTCGGGAGTTACGGCTTGGCTCAGCGCTCATTCTTAGGGCATCATGGCTCGGGTGTTGGCGGGGAGGGGAGGCAGGCGGAGGGGATAGGGGTCTGCGGGGAAGGGAAGTGGCGGGGAAGGGAACAGGGCCCCCTGCGACGTCGCACTGTTTCGTGACTCGGGCCCGCGGGGATCTCAAACCACTGCCAAGGGCGACGGTCTGGGGGCCAGGAAACGGCCTCCAGCGGGTAAAGAAGCGAGCAACAACAAGCGTCCCTAAATTTGCTTGCGCCGCCCAGATGTGAGGAGTTTTTTTGGGGGGGGGCAGCGGGGTTCTGGGCTTTGAGGCCGTGACTGGGGCGCCCTGCCCCTCGCAGCGCCCCCACCCGGGGGGTCGCGGCGCGAATGGCCTCCGCGAGGTGCTCCCCGTTGGCCCGCAGCATGGGCGACCGCAGCCTCCGCCGTCTTCGGCGGCACGGGATGGGCTGCCGCACGGGCGAGCTTCCAGCGCAGGGGCAGCAGCACGGCACTCACACGCACGCGCGTTTTGGTGTGGCGGCCCCGCGCGCAGAGACAGGGCGTCCAAAATCGGAGAAAGGAACGCGCGCGCACGTCTAAAAGCCGAGCCCTCAAGGCAACCGCTCAGGGGGCACACGCACACACACACACACACACACACACACACACTCTCACGCACGCACGCACGCACACGCACACACACACACTCTCACGCACGCACGCACGTATCCACGCACGCACGCACGCACGCACGTCCGTTCGTACGCACGTCCGTTCGTACGCACGTACGTACGTACGTACGGGAGCACGCACGCACGCATGCACGCACGCGCGCCACACGCGCACGCACACAACGACTTTTCGAGCGCACGCGGCCGGGGCGAGGAGCCGCACAGGCGATTCCAAATCATTGACTTCGGGCCCGCTGGCTGCGGCCGCGTGGAGCGCAGGCAGGTGGTGGGGGGGCAAGCCAGGCCCGCACGCAACAACAACAGACGGTGGGGTCAGCGGGGCGGCGGGCGCCGGGCAAATGGGCAGAGCCAGAACGCGGATCATTCACACACACACACACACACTCACACACACACGCACACGCGCACACAAGCACAAACACACACACACACACACACACACACGAACGCACACAACCACACACAAACACACACACACACACAATTTTCCGATATATCCTCACCAGGAAACTGTGATGCAGGCGTCAATCCGACCAGTGCCAGAATGCAAAACAATGCGGTAAGCAAAAACAGAACCTGAGCCCTATGCAGCAAGCGCAACGCGGACGAACCATCTGGCGCTCACGGGCAAAATCCGGGTGTCCGCGGTCAAGCTCGGAGGGACAAACAAGTCACAGGGAAGAGCCCGGGGCAGCGAGTCGCGTGAAAAAAACGTCGAGAGGCGGTGTGGAGGGTTGTTGCGGTGTCCAGCCGAGTTCGGCAAAGAGCATCGAAGCCGTGAAAGCATGTGTTGCGCCGCGTGGCCCAGGACCTGATTTACGTGAGTCGGCGAGTCGCAGCGTGAAACGACAGGTCGGACGGACGAGAGTGACCAAATTCATGATGACGTCTAGGCGTGCCACGGCCCAAGCGTGGGTCGCCACCGATGGGTTCTGGGTGGCGGTGGTCTCTGCGTATCTTCTGGCACTGGCCAACAGGGACCCCCCCCTTGGTAAGAACATTCTTTGGTGGGCCCAGCCGGGACGCTTCGCCGCTGCTTGAAACCTGGAGGAGCAGGCGAAACCCCGACGCCCCCCCCCCCTCACACCCGCCCCATTGCGGAGGGCGCCAGCCCTCACGCGTGCGCCTGCCGAGGGCGCGCAGGACAGCACATGGCTCGCATGGCTCCTTCCGCAGAGTCTGTGTTGATGTATAGCTGCACCTACGCGCACCACCCCAATGTACATCAGATGCACTGGGCCCGTCCATCCTCTCAAACAACTCCAACTTGCAAGTCGCGCTGCAAGAAGCTGCAAGCGCTGTACGTGCATCGTGTGCACGAGGGCACGATTGGAACATTTGTTGTGCACGTGTTCCATGTTTGTGTGCGAATGTGTACATGGTCGCACGCTCGTTACTTCCTGACAAAGTAGCGAACAGCGTAACACTGCCTTGGCACATTCGCACATTCGTCTGCGTGGTCTGCATCCATCTCTGGACGTCGGAACACCCACTGGTAGCTTGCTTCTCAAGACAGCGCGGCAAACATCACTCGCCGAATAAGACAAATGATAACCCTGCGGTTCGACGCGATCAGAGGGGGGGGTCGGCGAAGGGACGGGTGAGGAGGATAAGGAAGATGAGGGAGAGAAGGACACGCAAGAAGATGTGGGGGAAAAGCGAAACGACAACAGAACCAGCAAACCAGAACCTGAAGCCCACGGTCCCTGCTGAGACCAGCACGTCGCACCGCTGCATGCCGTGGGCGAAGGGGCACCCGAATCCCAAATGCCCCCATGTACCTCCTCGGTGACGGCCAACCCACGAAAGGAATGTCTGCACTTGCTTTGCACCACGGGGCCCCATTTGCGACAACGTCCCGCACTCAAGCCTCGTGGGGTGGCCTTCCCAGAGGACCGTGCACACGGGACCTCATCAGGCCCAGTCCCAGGCGCCGACGCCCCGGTCTTCGCCCACGCTGCGAGCAGTCGAGGGCGAGAACCTCAGAAATCGGGATCGAGTCAGGAGGCCACAGCCCGATGGAGGAGGCCACGACGGAGATGCTACAGCCGAACTGCCTTCGGCTTTACGCACCTGCTGCGCACTGGGCTCCGTATCTCCAGCGCACTCGGCTCGAGCGGAGGGGCATGCGTGCGCGTGCTGGACGCGCGGGCAGGAGAGCCAAGAGCCTGGACAGAACCATCCCCGTGCCCACCGGGGGGGACCTTGGCAGGGCTGGCCGACATGTACTCCCTCTGAGGTGTGGATGGGCGCTTCGGGTTTCGCGGCATATGAGGGGACACGCTGGGTGAAACAAAATGGTACCGATACCATTACTCCCCAGACATCTCCCCAGGGTGCGTTCTGATCAGAATTTCGAGGCGAATCCAGCAGTGGCGACAAGGGCCCGCGGCGAGGCCCAAGAAGGGGAAAACGAGACGAAGCTAGCGGTACGGGTGCCTTTTCCTCCGCTGAACGCTGGCCGACTTACGGTCGGGAACGTTTGCTTGGCGTGTCGCGGCGGCGGTCCCGGCGGCACGCCATGCCCTGCAAGCGGGTAGCGTGTCGCTCCGCTCCGCAGGCCAGCACGCTGGGAGAGGCGCGGAGCGTCAACGTGCAGTGTGCCAGGAAGTGGCTGGCGTGTCGCGCCGAAGCGAAACCACAACTCATCACCGTGCCCTGTTCTGGTGGGGGTGCGGACATCCTTGACGATGGGTGAGAGAGAGGGAGCGCGAGAGATGGATTGGGTGTAATGGGGGGTTGAACTGACTGGGGGGTGAAGAGAAAGGGCCCTGTAGGGCCCTTTTCTTCACTCCCCACTTAAGCCCCCCCCAGGACAAATGCTCTCCAAACAGAAGCCCGCGTGACTAGAACCAGACCGCCTCGGCCAGAAGGGTTCTAAGCAGCGATGCTAGAAGAACATCCCGCGCAAACCACGAAAGCGTCTTAGAACGTTATTGGGTGGGTCTGCGGTCGGGAACTGCTTCTTAGCGTGTCGCGGCGGCGGCCCTAGCGGCACCCCAGGCCCTGCAAGCGGGTAGCGTGTCTTTCCGCCTCGCGGGGGGGAGGCTGGGGAAAGCTCGGGACGTTGACGCTCGGGGACTGGCACGCCGATCGTGCGTCGCGCCGAAGCGTGGCGAGCCAGAACCAGCGCAGCGACACGCTAAGCCGAAACTCATGATCGCATACGGAAGTCATGAAGCTGCGCCACTAAAGAGAGAGAGAGAGAGAGAGAAGGAAAGAGAAAGAGAGATACAATCGGACCCAGGCCAGAAGAACATCCCGCAAAAATTTGAGACCCTGCGTTGGCCAAATCACACAAAACATCCAAGGGTAACCCCCTGCCCCTGAAAATAAACCTCTGGGGATAATACAGTTCGGGGTCTAGGGGGCGTCATAAACATATTCCTGGCAGATCGCAGCAGCAAGGACGTTGATGATGATGCTGGTGCTGATGATGATGATCATGGTATCCTTGCCCGCGCTCTGGACATCCTGAAGCTGACACTCTTTCTTGAGATTATAGTAGTAGTAGTAGTAGTAGTAGTAGTAGTAGTAGTAGTAGTAGTAGTAGTAGTAGTAGTAGTAGTAGTAGTAGTAGTAGTAGTAGTAGTAGTAGTAGTAGTAGTAGTAGTAGTAGTAGTAGTAGTAGTAGTAGTAGTAGTAGTAGTAGTAGTAGTAGTAGTAGTAGTAGTAGTG
>CAUYUJ010001669.1:866500-899922 GCA_963575745.1 Prorocentrum cordatum
CTCCCCTCTCGTCGTCATTGAGGTGCTCGTCGTTCCCTTTCCATTTCAATCGTTCACGAGTTTCAACAAACGAGGACGGTGGGTGGCCACGCCTGAGGCTGCGTGGCAGCCCCGCGTGCTTTGGAGGGGGGCTGCCAGCGCACGCTTTAGGTGGGCACGAGAAGGACGGAGCGACACATGGGGAGAC
Organism: Prorocentrum cordatum; assembly: GCA_963575745.1. NCBI lineage: Eukaryota > Dinophyceae > Prorocentrales > Prorocentraceae > Prorocentrum > Prorocentrum cordatum. The sequence continues at coordinate 866,688 of CAUYUJ010001669.1, forward strand.
GCCGACCAACTCATCAGACCGAAGAACCTCGGAGAGGAGGCGAAGTCAATGAGACCCGAATCGCGAGGAATCGTGGTGCTCGTCGTCGTCGAGGTCGTCGTCTGGGAGGTCTTCATATTGTCTCGGCATCTCCAGTGGTCCCAAGGCCCCTGGTGACCTAGCAAAAGCAATAACCAATCGAAACGTGCCGTCGGCGGCTGGCGGCGCCCGTCCTCCTGAAGGGCGAGGCACTGCCTGAGCGCGTCAGCCACCTGGGTGGGGAAATCCTCCTCCTCCTCCTCCGGCTTCTCCTCCTCCTCCTCCTCCTCCTCCTCCGCCTTCTCCTCTGGCTTCTCCTCCTCCTCCTCCTCCTCCTCCTCCCTCCTCCTCCCTCCCCTCCCTCCCTCTCTCCCTCCTCCCCTCCCCTCCTCCGCAGGGGGTCATGGCGTGGCCAGCGGATCCGCGCACCACGACGATGGCGCAGGAGAGGGCATCATCACTGCTGCGGTTCCGCAGGGATGGCTCTCCTCCGCCCTCCGTCTTTGGCTCCCTCCATCCTCCTGCTTGTCCGCGTCTTGCCCGAAGGGTTGAGAAGGGCGAGAAGAAGGCCTCTCACGTCACCCCGCTCCATGCCCCATCCCCCTTCACCCGCTCGTCGCCCCTGTTCTGTCCTCCATCGTTGCTCCCCGCGCCTTCCTCCCTCCATCCTTCCTCTGGTTTGTTCGAGCGTCGCGCGCGGGGGCACCTGGTTCCCCCACGCGCCTCACTCATGCGGGCCCGCCCTTGCGAGATCGGCGAGCGGAGCGGCGGGCACGACCTGGGGCACTCCTCCTGCTGCGGCCAGCGCGCAGAGGCTGCTGCGGGGGACCGCGAGCCGCAACGAAGTGGGAGGGATGATGGGGGGTCGGGGGAGGAGGCGAGGGGGGGTCCAGGATCGAGGCTCAAGCACGAAGCACGAAACACGCCCGCACATGGGCACCGACTGGGGTGCTGCGGGCGCGGCGCCAGAGCGCTGGTGCAGCAGGGTCGAGGTACGAGGTTTCTCACATTGTTCGGCGTCTGGAAGCCCCCTTTCGGGCCCCCAGGACCGTCAAAATCGATCTGGAGCGAAAAGCTTGCACGGGTGAGCCCCAGGAGGGGTCGGTCAGGGGAATTTCGGTCGGAGTGCCAGGGTAGGGAGGAGGAGGAGGCGGAGGAGGCGGAGGAGGAGGAGGAGGAGGAGGAGGAGGAGGAGGAGGAGCAGGAGGATATGGGGAACTTCGAATTCTCCCCTATGCCGTCTTGTTTGTTCCCTCTCCAGGGCTGCACGCTGCACTTTTCCCTCGCACCCTTTGAGATGTTTCCCCTCCTATGGTGTCAAGCCATGTTTTTCCAATCGGCCCTAGGAAAGGGGGGGGCGGCGTGCGGTAATTGTTCCGCGTACGTTTCCATACTTGCATACGTTGGGGTGGACTTGATCCGGAATGGTTGACATGTCACATCGCAAGTATATGCCGGTTGCAGGCACAGGAAATAGTCTTACGAAGGCAAGCAAGATTGCAACACTCACTATGTCGTGCATGCTCGGCCCACCGGATGGGCCTCTCTCTCACCCGTCTTGTGCCGAGGCGCCCTGTCCTTTTGCCCCAGAAGAAATTCGATGTGCGGGTGATAACCCGTCCGCTAGCCAGACCATGTGCAGCTGCGAGTTCCAATTGGCACGCTCCCGAAACGTAAATCGGTATAGGGTCCTAACATGGGCCAAACATTGTTCCCACAGAATCGTTCCCCTGGGGGGGCACCTTCTCTCGTCTTGGCATTGCCCCTCGGTGCCACCGCGGTCCCTATGTGGTGCGCTCCCCCGTGCCCGCTCGAAGTGGGCGCGTCCTTGGGCCAGACATGTGTAGTGCCTGCTCGAAGAGCAGGCTCTTGTAATGCATCCCGAATGCGCGCCCGCTGGGGAGAAGGTGCGTCCCAAGAGCCACAAGTCCACGCACAGCTGCATATAGGGTGCATACCGGGCATGCCCGCATGTCGCGTGCCAGGTCCAGACAGTCGTGCACCTCCGATCAAGAAAGGGCAGCAAGGGGCATCGTGCTCTTACCATTCCAGCTCGGCCACGCATACTACGGCACCGCAGAAGGATTCGCACGATTTCGAGTCTCCCAGATCGGAAAAGTACTGCACGAACGCAGGGCTCTACAATTCCAAGTCCCCCACGTCCAGAGTGCGCGAAAAGCTCTGGGATCTCTGATACCTGTTGGATTTAAGAATCAGAGAGTCGCACACAGCTGTGGAACGCTCAGCATCACTCCTGAAGCTGCCTGAAAGGATGACGAGGAGGAGTCTACCCACCCCCCGCCCCCACGCTCAATCCCCATCGACATTGAAGGGGCAAAGCCAGATTGTCGGCGGTCGTTCGCCTTCGTTCACTCACGCAAAAACCGATGCGTAAAACCGCCTTGCTGTCATATACCATTCGCCACACCAGTCGCCAAGCGCTCCCAGCGCGAATCGCAAAGGCATGACTCACGAAAACGACGCGTTGGGGGCGCTTTCGATGTCGAGAATGACCGTGCAACTGCGCATGTATCTTCAATTACCCAAAGTCGTATATACCTCGAGACACATGATTGTATCCCCAGGGCCCTGCGTAGCGATTCCTCCATCTGGGAGATGGGCAAAAGGGATGTGTACGCAGATATGTCAGGTATGTATATATATGTGTATATACACACACAGCATCCCCAAAAGACGGACTGGGTGGGTGGGTGTGGGGGGGGAGCATCCTCCTCAGCTTCCTCCTTTGCTCATCCTCAACTCCTAGTCGCCTCATCTTATCTCTTCTCCTCCTCCTCCTGCTCCTCATCCTCTGCTCCTCTCGGTTCCTCATATTCCTCATCTTCCCCCTCATTCCTCACCTTCACCACCCTCCTCCTCCTCATCATCATCTTCCTCTTCTACGCATCCTCATTTTCCTCGCCAACCTCATCTTCCTCCTCCTCCTCATCTCCTTACCCTCCTCATCTTCCTCAGCCCACTCATCATCCAGCGATTGGGGCGGGGTGCGAGCATGTGTTATTCGTATTCCTCCTCTTCTGCCTCTCCTTCCCCTTCCTCCACGTTCCCTTCGTTCTCCACGCTGTGCAGTGGGTTCCAAAGTTGGCTTCAGACAGTTTGCCATGACATGCCTTCTGCTCACAACACTCCATTTGAGCATGAACGAGGAAAGCGAGGAGAAGCGAGGAAGAGGCCGAAACCATTGAAACAACACTGTGGTTTCCAGCTGTGCATGCGTTTCCTGCTTTTCCCAGAGAATGTCACATTGAAAAACGATGTGTTTTACAGTTGTTCCTGCTTTCCCAGCTTTTCCCAGAGACGACCCCATTGAACAACGCTGTATGTTCCAGCGTTTCCTGCTGTTCAAACTTGCCCCAGAGAATACCAAGTTGAAGAACGCTGTGTTACCACTGTTCCCGCTTTCCCAGCTTTTCCCAGAGACTGCCCAATGAAAAACGCTGTGGTTTCCAGCTTGTCCTGTGTTTCCAGCTTTTCCCAGAAACTACCCCATTGAACACCGCTACGTGTTCATGCGTGTCCAGCTTTTCCAGCTTTTCCCAGAGACTGCCACATTGACAAACGCTGTGGTTTCCACCTTTTCCTGCGTTTCCAGCTTTTCCCAAAGATTACATCATTGAAAAACGCTGTATGTTCCAGCTGTTCCTGCTTTTCCAACTTTTCCCAAAAACTACCCCATTGAGAAACGCTTCCTGCTTGTCCAGCTTTTCCCAGGGACAACTCATTGGAAAACAATATGTTTTGTCAGTGATTCTGATTTGCCTGCGTTTCACAGACTACCCCATTGAAAAACAACGCTATGCTTTCCAGCGTTGCCAGCTGTTCCCGAACATTGACATGCTGCGTAGTCCCTGGGAAAAAATTGGACAAGGCAGGAAAACACAGCGCGTTAGAATTGGATAGTATCTGGGAGAAGCTGGAAAGCAGGAAAACGCAGCGCTTTTCGATGATGTAATCCCTGACACAAAACTCGAAAAACAGGCACAACAAGAAAGCACATAAGTGTTCAGTGAGGTAGCCTCTGGGAAAAACAAGAAAAACCGGAGAAGCACGTCAACAAAGCGTTTTCCAATGGGGCAGTCTCTTGGAAAAACTAGAAAAAGCAGGACAATACAGCGTTTTTTTGTCAGTGGGGTAGCATCTAGGAAAAACTGGAAAAAACATGAGAAACACACATGTTTCAAATAGCTTCTGGGAACAAGTAGAACAGCTGGGAAAACAGGAAAACACAGCGTTGTTCAATGATGTAATCTCTTGAGAAAAGCTGGGAAAACAGAACAAGCGGGAAAACGCAGCGCTTTTCAATTAGGTAGCCTTTGAGAAAAATTGGAAAATGAGGAAGAGCATGAAAACACTACGTTTTTCAATGGGGTAATGTCTGGGAAAAAGCTGGAACAGCTGGAAAAGAAGGAACACACATTGTTTTTCAATGGTTTCGTTGTGGCGAATCTGGACAAGCTGGAAAAGCCAGAAACACACAATGTTTTTCATTGGGATGGTCTCTTGAAAAAGCTGGGAGGAGGAGGAGGAGGAGCAGGAACGAGGCGGAGGAGGAGGACGACGACGAGCAAACGATAAGTGAAGGTTTTGTGATGTTTGTGGTTTGGGGGTTCTGGTGGGGGGGTGACCATATATACACATATATATATATATATACATTGAAATAGGGACTGAGAGAGAGAGAGGAAGAGAGAAAGAGAGGGAAATAGGGAGAGCGAGCGAGAGAGATCTAGATGGTGAGAAGCGGCAGAGAGAGAGAGAGAGGGAAAGAGAGAGAGAGAGAGAAGAGAGAGACAGAGAGAGCGAAAGAGAGGGAGAGAGAAGGCAACATGCCCCCCCTATCTGTCCGGCCTCTTGGTCGAAGTCGCCCGGACCCAACGTTCCCGTTGGGTCCTCCCATCGCCCATTCCGCGTGCAGGCTCAAATGCGAGAGATTCACAGCTGCAATGCGATTTCCCTCCTTTCCCTTACGCTTGCCAACCCCTCTGAGAAATCATTGTTCATAACTTCGGCAACCCTGCCAGCAGCTCCCTCGTCAACGGCGGATATGGATACCAATCTGACCCTCAGAGCTGGACGCCCATCTGCCCCCCTCCCTCCCAATGTTGTCCCACTCCGCCTCGTCGTCGTCCTCATCCTGTTCTCCGCCTCCTCAGTTCTTCTCTTCCCCCCTCCTTCTCCTCCTCCTCCTGCACCTCCTCACCATCGCACACCCATCCTCATGCTCAGATTCACCATTATCTGCATCCATCTCCGCCTTCTCTACCTCTAGCGCTCGTCCCAGTGCTTCAGCTTTAGCACTCTTGCGAGCTCACAAACAGAGAAGGAACGAACAACATGCGTGTTCCTACCCCCGCTCGGATCGTTCCTTGTGCTCCTCCTGAGTCCCCGATTCGTCGCTTCTCATGATTCAAGACGGACGCACAGATGCAACCGCACTCAACACGTGTTAAGTGCAGCAACAACTTAATATCGTCCTCCTGCGAGTCATCGGTCCCGCCTCGCCCAACCCCGTTTTTCACCAAAGCACGTTTTGTTTCGACCGTGGGGCTCCAAGCCTCTCGTGGACCCAAAGCATTGCAGCTGTCGTTCACGGGTATGGAGCGAGCTACAATTTTTCATGAGTGTCACCAACTTCCTCTTTCTCTTCCTTCTCCTGCTTCCCCTCATGTTCTACTCCTTCTAGTTCGAGACCCGCACCTGGTGATCCGAAGGTGGTGTCTGGGAACCGTCGTAGGTTCCAAAAGTCCCAGCTGCTCTTCACAGGCCTAACGTGCAGCTGTTGAACGAGCATGAAGTAATCCCACCAGCCCTCTGGGCGTAGGTGGTCTAGGGCGGTTTCTCTTCCAACCCACCTCTTCCCTGTCGGGGAGTGCTTTATCACTGCTCCCTGTTAAGAAACACCCCCTCCCCCACCTGGCCAGCAGCCAACCCGGAACCATGCGGGCACCCCCCCCACCATCCATGTCAAACAGCAATACAACATGCACAGTGCGGGGCCCACCCTGCCAACACCCTCCACAATCCCTGTCAACAAAACAATTCGAAGTGCACATTGCAGCAAAATCTGGACAGTGCCCTGGCTCCCTGTGAGCACGTTGTATCGTTTTTGACAGGGATGGCGGGGCACTCGTAGCGAAGCCGCTTTCAATTTGTGCAGGACCATCATCCGTGTCAAAAACAATGCAAAGCGCACGTTGCGACAACGTTGTGGGTATTGTGCTGGCCACCCGCGATCAATTTGCATTGTTTTTTGAAAGGGACGGCGGTGGTGCCCGCATGATGATGCCTGCTGTGCGCGCACCTGGCGTCCGCTTTGGTTCCCAGTGGCTGTCCATCCAGTGGCGACCCCTGGCTATGCCAAGACTCGGATGCAACTTATGTGGTGGGAGGGCGGGTGGGAGTGAGCTAGACGGCTTGCGTGTGGAGAGGGTATCTTGACCCATCCCCCTACCCCCTCCTCTGGGCCTGGAGGGGTGGGGCTCGCGAGGCGTTGGAGCGTCCAAGATGGCCCAAGATGGCTCCAAGAGGGCCCCAGAGAGCCCAAGATGACCTCCAAGGTGGCTCAAGATAGCCTAAGGTGGCTCCACAGGGCGGCTCCCAAGATGCTCCTCAAAGCCCCAAGACCGCTCCAAGACGGCTCCACGACTCCAAGTGGCCACGGAAACTTCCCAGGAGGCCGCCATGGGGCCACAATCCTTAAAAAACCTAAGGACAATCAATGAATTTGGCCTTGTCGCCTTTGTGATTTCGATGGCCTTCCGAGGCTTCAAGGTGGCTCCAAGAGGGCCCATGGGGGCCCCAAGAGAAGCCCAAGAGAGCCCCAAGACGGCCCCAAGAGCGCTCCAAGAGGTGGTCCAAGAGGCAGGGCTACTTGAGTCTCTCCCCCTTGCTTGACCGATCTCCTCCAAGATGACTCCAAATCCGCTCCCAAGCCTCCAGAGAGCGCCCCAAGAGGGCACCAAGAGACGCCAAGGAGGCCCCAAGATGCCCCCACGAGACTCCCGAGAGACCCCCAAGAGGCCCCAAGAGGTTCCCCGAGGCACCCAAGACGCTCCAAGAGGCGCCCTGGACCGCCAAGACGCCCCTAAGACGCCCCATTAGGCCCCCAAGCTCGCCAGATTCCTCTTCCTCTTTCTCTTGTTCTCCCCCTCCTCATCCACCTATTCCTCTTCCTCCCTCCTCCCTCCTCCCCCTTCCCCTCCTCCTCCTCCTCCTCCTCCTCCGTCTCGCCCCCCCCCACTTTAATGATTCTCCTCCTCCTCCTCTTCTTCTTCCTCCTCATCCTCCGATTCCTCCTCCTTCCTCCCGCTCTTGGTGTGCGACGGTGTCTCCAGCTCTTTACCACTCTGTGCTCCCCCACTTCTCTGATCAGGGCAATTCGTCTGGCCATCCTTCACTTCAATGATCCTCCTCCTCCTCTTCTCTTTCCTCCTACTCCTCCGATTCCTCCTCCTTCCTCCCCTTCTTAGTGTACGACGGTGTCTCCGGCTCTTTATTACTCTGTGCTCCCCCACGTCTCTGATCAGGGCAACTCATCTGGGCATCGTTTCTGGATGACGAAGCGTCAAGACTTGTGAATTGTGTCTCTGGCCGTTCAGTGTTGGGGCTGTCTTGAACTGTGTTTGGGAAATGAAGATCGGTTGCTTACGGGGCTCTCCTTACCAGCCTTGCAACACTGATCGGCAATATTGGGACTGTCTTCGGACGTCCATGGGCTTTCTGGGGCAATACTGGAACGCTTTTCGGGTCATCCGGACTAGTTAGGAGGACTTATGCTCTTGTTGTGGGTTGTTGTAAGACTGCGGGGCTGTCTTGGCCTATCATGGACGCGTTTTGAACCGAAATTGGAGATGAACGTTTTCTCATTCGGCGTTTCGACATTGGGCGGAAAGGGGGGGAGGGGGGCGGTCTGGCTCCGGACCTATGTTTAATGCGCGACTGTTTGCAGCAATGCGTCCTAACGGGGAGACTCCACCTGCTTGAAACAGGCGCCAGAAATAGCCACGATCCACTCTAAGGGAGGGGTGAGGGGGGGGTGCGAGGGCCCGCGCCGATCGGCAAAACAATGAATAAGAAAACGGTCACAATTTGATTCGCCCACGTCGGACCCCCAAGAAATTGTTGACGCTTCGCGTATCCCCACCAGCCCATCCAGAAACGATGCCCAAGGGAGTTGAGGTGATCAGGGAAGTCGGGGAGCATGCAGAATAACAGAGGGCGGGGGAAACTGTCACGTACCCCAAGAGGGGGAGGATGGAGAAGGAATCCTCGTCGGAGGGGGAGGGGGAGGAAGAGGAGGAGGAGGAGGAGGAGGAGGAGAATGAGGAGGAGGATGTGGAGTAGGGAGAGGACGAGGAGGACGAGAAGGAGGAGAAGGAGCAGAGGGAGGAGAAGGAGGAGAGGAGGAGAAGGAGGAGGAAGAGAGGGATGAGAAATTGAAGAGGACGGCGAACCGAAAAGCCAGAAGCGTCTTAAATGCATTTCGGAGATCTTCTTGAGGCTTCTTGGGGGTCTCTTGGGAGCCTCTTGGAGGCCTCTTGGGCGCCTCTTGGGGCCGTCTGGGCGCCTCTTGGGGCGCTCTTGGGGCGCTCTTGGGGGCTGTAGGGGCGCTCTTGGGGCCATCTTGGAGGAGATCGATCAACGAAGGGGGGTTCCCTAATTAGCCTCCCCCCTCAGGAGCTCCAAACATCGCCTCTTGGGGCGCTCTTGGGGCGCTCTTGGAGCGCTCTTGGGCGCTCTTGGGGCCGTCTTGGGGCTCTCTTGGGCCTCTTGTGGGGCCCTCTTGGGCCATCTTGGAGCCATCTTGAGGCCTTGGATGGCCATCGGAAGCGAAACGGGGAGAAAGCAAAAAACATTGATTTTTTAAGGTTTTGGGACGATTTTGGCCTCTTCGGGGCCTCCTTGGGGAGCTCTTTGGCCACTTGGAGCCGTCTTTGGGCCGTCTTTGGGCCTCTTGGAACCACCTTAGGAGCCATCTCGAGCGATCTTGCGCTATCTTGAGCCATCTTGGAGCTCATGTTGGGCTCTCTGACGCGCTCTTGAAGCCATCTTGGAGCCAAAAGAGCCGTCCGACCGCTCGGGGAACCCTCCGTCCAGGTCCAGGGTAGGGGGTAGGGGGAGGGGTAAACCCCTCCCCAAGGGGGAAGAGGGAGGGGTGGAAGAGGATCTGTTCTAGACCACCTACGCCCAGAGGGCTGGTGGGACTCACGAAAGGGGAGCCATGGCACACAGAGGGCGAAATCTCCTTTGGATAGTCGCTGGCCGCACTCACCGTACCAACCACAAGTTCACGAATATTTATTTCGGGCGTAGCCCGAATGTGTGTCTCGCGAGGTAAACTGACTGAACTGAACTGAACTGACTGGTCGCACCCTTTCTGCAACGGCTTTAATCTCGGCCGCCAAGGGCGCAACCTTTGGCGCAACCGATAGGAGACGGTTTTATTGTCAGCCGCCGAGGTCGCAACTTGTGGAGCATCCGATAGGAGACGGTTTTCTTCTCGGCCACCGAAGGCGCAACCCATGGCGAAACCGGTAGGACACGGTTGCAGCCTCGGCCGCCGAGGGCGCAACCTATGGCGAAACCGGTAGGAAACGGTTTTGTTCTCGGTCGCCGAGGAAACAACCTATGGCGCAACCGATAGGAGACGGTCTTATTCTCGGCCGCCGAGGTCGCAACTTGTGGCGCAAACGAGAGGAGACCGTGATATTCTTGGCCGCCGAAGGCGCAACCTATGGCGCAACCAATAGGAGGGCGCAACCATGGCGCAATCGATCGGAGACGATTTTTTTCTCGGCCGCCGAGGGCGCAACCTATAGCGCAACCAATAAAATATTGTTCTATTCTGGGCGCAACCTACGGCGCAGCCGGTAGAAGACCGTTTTATTCTCGGCCGCCGAGGGCGCAACCTATGGCGCAATCGATCGGAGACAGTTTTACTCTCGGCCACCGAAGGCGCAACCTATGGCGCAACCGATAGGAGACGGTTTTATTCTCGGCCGCGGAGGGCGCAACCTACGGCGCAAACGATAGGAGACGGTTCCATTCTCGGCCGCCGAGGGCGCAACCTACGGCGCAAACGATAGGAGACGGTTTTATGCTCGGCCTCCGAGGGCGCAACCTATGGTGCAACCGATAGGGGACGGTTTTATTCTCGGCCGTCGAGGTCACAACCTATGGCGCATCCGATAGGAGACGATGTTATTTTTGGCCGCCGAGGTGCCAGGAGAAGGATGATGAGCAGGAGGAAGAAGAGAAACGAGCACGAGTTCCTAGACGCGGACGACGAGGACGCGCTGGAGCAGGAGGAAGTCGAGGAGGATGAGGAGGACGAGGAGGAGGAGGAGGAGGAGGACGACGACGACCAGGATGCGGAGGAGGACGGGGAGGAATACGAGTAGTACGAGGACAAGTGTGGGCATTCGAATGCGTGCGGGGGCTACGTCCGATTTATTCTCGCCGCTTGGGCTGGCGGTGGGGCCCAAACGGCGAGCTGTCTTGTGGCTGTTCATTACAGCGGACCGGTGGCGACACAGGTTTGATAAAGATTGGGGCGTTTGCGCAATTGGCAGGGCCCACGCAAGGGGAGGTCTCACTGGATCCCCGTAGCCTCGCACTCCACTGGACATCACAGGAGCTCACGACAGCGGCGACGACTGTGCAGCTGGCAGCACCCAGACAGCTCACGAAGTGGCGACGGTAGCGCAGTCGAGTGACAGCACCCAAGAAGAACAAGGGAGGAAGGGGGAAACCGAAAAACAAGCGAGGAGGAACCGAAGGGAGGAGACGACGAGTTCCCCACACGGGGGGCTGCAGGGGCGGGGGGGACCGCCCTAAACGCTCATCTTCGCTCATGATCCTTCCCCTCGCCCTTCCCATCCCTCTTCATCCGCTCCCTCTCCCTCTCTCTCTCTCTCTCTCTCCCTCTCCCTCTTCTCTCCTCCTCCTCCTTCTCCTCCTCCTCCTCCGCCTCCTCCTCCTCCTCCTTTTCCTTCATCCATGCCCATGGTTTCTGGTTTCTGCCTTCAGGCATGAAGTTGCTCCGAAGTGCATCGAATTCAGCACGCATTGCAAGACGACGGCAGGCGGGAGACGGCTCGGAGCCCAGCCCAGAGCAGGTCGCCTCAGCCTGCACGGCTGGCCCAGTCCGCTCCACAGTCGCTGTCATCGCTGCCACGCGACCCCCACTGTCGGGCGCCGTCATGCTGGCACTGGAAACCGATATAGGGGTCCTGGGGCATGTATACGTAAAACCCGAGGGCCCCTGGAGGGACCTCCCAGGTCACACCTCCAGCTCCAGCTCTCTGGGCCGCCCCAGTCCAGAGGCGGCCTCCTAGGAACCTGCACACCTCCGACGAGTATTCTTCGAGAGCGGTCGTCCTGAACTTCCCCCCCGCTCCTCTGCCCAGGGATCTAGAGTGCCCCCCGGGGTGGATACACCTGCCCCTCCTGAATCCCACCAGCCCTTTGGGCGTAGGTGGTCTAGAACAGATCCTCTTCCACCCCTCCCTCTTCCCCCTTGGGGAGGGGTTTACCCCTCCCCCTAGTTACCCCCTCCCCTGGACCTGGACGGAGGGTTCCCCGAGCGGTCGGACGGCTCTTGTGGCCGCAAGATGGCTTCAAGAGCGCGTCAGAGAGCCCAAGATGAGCTCCAAGATGGCTCAAGATAGCGCAAGATCGCTCGAGATGGCTCCTAAGATGGTGCCAAGAGGCCCGAAGACGGCCCCAAGACGGCTCCAAGTGGCCAGAGAGCTCCCCAGGGAGGCCCCGAAGAGGCCAAATTCGTCCCAAAACCTTAAGACAATCAATGTTCTTTTGCTTTCTCCCCGTTTCGCTTCCGATGGCCATCCAAGGCCTCAAGATGGCTCCAAGATGGCCCAAGGGGGCCCCACAAGAGGCCCAAGAGAGCCCCAAGACGGCCCCAAGAGCGCCCAAGAGCGCTCCAAGAGCGTCCCAAGAGCGCCCCAAGAGGCGATGTTTGGAGCTCCTGAGGGGGGCGGCTAATTAGGGAACCCCCCTTCGTTGATCGATCTCATCCAAGATGGCCCCAAGAGCGCCCCTACAGCCCCCAAGAGCGCCCCAAGAGCGCCCCAAGAGGCGCCCAGACGGCCCCAAGAGGCGCCCAAGAGGCCTCCAAGAGGCTCCCAAGAGACCCCCAAGAAGCCTCAAGAAGATCTCCGAAATGCATTTAAGACGCTTCTGGCTCTTCGGTTCGCCGTCCTCTTCAATTTCTCATCCCCCTCTTCCTCCTCCTCCTTCTCCTCCTTCTCCTTCTCCTCCCTCTGCTCCTTCTCCTCCTTGCTCGTCCTCCTCGTCCTCTCCCTACTCCACATCCTCCTCCTCATTCTCCTCCTCCTCCTCCTCCTCCTCCTCCTCCTCCTCCTCCTCCTCCTCCTCCTCCTCTTCCTCCCCCTCCCCCTCCGACGAGGATATCTTCTCCATCCTCCCCCTCTTGGGGTACGTGACAGCTTCCCCCGCCCTTTGTTATTCTGCATGCTCCCCGACTTCCCTGATCACCTCAACTCCCCTGGGCATCGTTTCTGGATGGGCTGGTGGGGATACGCGAAGCGTCAACAATTCTCGCTGACCCTGATCCCCTACCAAGGCAATTGGATGTTTGAGGAGAGTCGTCGGCCTCTCATACCACACCGGAACATGCGTTGAGCAGAATGCACCGCCTCCGCCCCAGTGATACTCCTGATGCTGAGTGGGAGGAGGGGGAGGGCAGGATCACGAGATTCATGATCCTGCCACTCCCCCTCTCCTCCTTCCCCTCCTCGATCCACCTCTGACCCTGAGATGTCTGCCGAAGCGCAGCACACACTCTGTGCTCCACGAGGAAACGCGACCACGAGGCAGGGCAACAAGACGACTGTGGCGAGCAGCTACACCACGTCCAGGGAGCTGCGGGTCCCACATTACCAGCGTTCTGCAAAGCACGATGGGGTCTTTTTGGGAGTTCCAGGTGGGAATCGGCATGGGAAGGGATGGGCAGGAGTCGACGGCGAGCGAGGGGGTGAAATGAGAGGTAGAAGGCCTTCTCAGAAGGCGGCGGGACTTCTCAGAAGCCCCCCAGCCTTCTGAGAAAGTTTCTGTACCTTCGGGGAAGGTTTAGAAAACTTCTCAGAAGGCCGGGGGACTTCCGAGCCTTCTGAAAAGGCCCGCCCATTCTCACTTCCCCATTGGCCCGCCGCCGAGTAGGATGTCAGAGATGGCGCGAGGAACTTGCTTTTTGTTCATGAGATTCAAACGAATTGACGCGCATGGCGTCCGCCACCCCCCCGCCCCCCCTCGCCCCTTTTTCGAGCAAGTGCAGGTGCCTTTCGACTTGCGCAATTCCCGCACGTCAAGTCGTTGGCGGCTTGCTTCAGGTTCAGACCCCCCCCGTCCAGGCAAGTAAACTTGCCAGAGTGGAAACGAACACCTGGCTCGACGGCACCTGGCTTGCCCCCCCACACCTCCTCCCCCTTGCCCTGGGGCGCCACTCCCGCCCACGCGCGGCCGGAAGAGGAAGGCTCTGGAAGCCCCTCATGGTGGTCTTGGCCGCCCTCCCCCCGGGGGCCGCGCCTCCAGCTCAAGGGCCTGGACCGACCGCTCCATGACGACGAGCATCTCCTTGCGCGTCCGCCCCCGATGAGGCCAAATACATGTTCTCATCAATGAAATAAACGGATAAATGGACACATACATTGACAAATACATAGAATGAACATACATAACACATACACAAATACAGAATTATGTGTCAATGATATGTCTCTACTCGCCGTTTCGCTTCCGATGGCCTTCTCGGGCTTGCAAGTGGTTTCGCAGTGGCCCGACACAGCTCCAAGTGGAGTCCAAGAGGGCTCCTAGCGGGCATCGAATACAACTCCCTCATTGTGACCGAGGGAAGACGATTGAGGTTAGAAGATCCAGGACCGAGGTTCGAGGATCCTACACTTGGGTTCGAGGTGCCTGGTTCCAAGATCAAAGTTGCAGGATCGAGACCCCAGGATCAGGTTGGAGGCGCCCTGGGCATCTCCTGTGCGGCCGCAACCTCCCTGGAATGCCGTCTCAATGGGCAGGAGACGGAACGACATCGAGAGACTCAAACACATTAGTAATGTGTTTTCTGCATGCTCGGCCTCTGGAGGCCATGCTCGAGCCCTATCGTCTTCGGTGGCGCTCCCAATGTGGCCACGAGCCGTGTGAGGGGGGTACCTAACTGGTGCGGGGGGGGGGCGGGCCTAGGCGAGCACCGCCACAATCAGGGGCCTTCGGTGGAGCTCCCTATGGGGCCGCGACATGTGCGAGGGGTGTGCTGAGATGGAGCGGGGGACGCATGTGGACGGGGCCTGTGGTGCAGTTCCCTGTGGCTGTGGGGCCAAGAAACGTATGAGAGGGGTGCCGAAATTTGCTGGGGGGGCTGCATGCGAACTGTGCCACTGGGAACTTCGGTGGAGCTCCCTATGAGGCCACGAAGCGTGTGAGAGGGGTTCCGACATGGGAGGCGGGACCGCATGCGAACTGCGCCGCTGGGGCCTTCGGCGTAGCTCCCTATCAGGTCACGAAAATTGTGAGGGGTGTGCCGAAATGGGTGGCCCGAGCGCATGCGAACTGCGCCACTGGAACCTTCGGCGGAGCTCCCTATGAGGCCACGAAGCGTGTGAAGGGTGTGTCGACATGCGCAGTGGGAACGCATACGAACTACGCCACTGACTCGCTGGCGCGCCTGTTTGTGTAGTTAGCACGTGTTCGGCCGACAAGCTCTGTACGATCCCACCTGCTGCCAACTGCTTGCCCGCACTTTCCGCACACGTCCACATGTGAGTGAACACATCGCAAAAATCCCACCAGCCCTCTGGGCGACAGGGGTATAACACTGTTTTTCTTTCCTCTTCCACAACCCCTTCTTCCCTGTAGGAGAAGGGTTTATCACTGTTCCTTATTAGTGTACGCCCCTCCCTCAGGCGACCGGCAGCCAACAAGGAACAATGAGGACACCGTGAAGGCCCCCCCACCATCCCTGTCATAAAACCATACAAAGTACACTTGGGGGCACAGTCTGGAGTCATGTTCGTGAGGCCCGCGAGAACATTGCACGGTGTTTTGACAGGGACGGCGGGGGTGTCAGCATATTGCCTGCTGCGCGCAGGGCTACCATCCCTGACAAAAACAATACAGCATGCACTTCGCGGCTAAGTCTGGCTCATGCGCGCCACCCCGCGATCACTGTGAAGTGGTGGGGTATGGCCTGCTGTGCGGAGGACCACCAGACACAATGATGGGCATTGGCTTTCGACATGGATGGTGGGGGCCGACATGTTTCCTGATGTGTGCTGTCACGTGCGCAGGCGCACCTGACACACTCTGCGCGTGCCCCGAACGTGGCGCACCTGGCGCGGCTGGGGTATGCGGCACACCTGGCACACGCAAAGGCACGTGGCGCATCTAGCGCACCAGGCGTGTCTGGCACGCTCGGGCCCCATGGGTGCCTGGCGCGCGTGGCGCGCCTGGCACGCGTGGCGCACCTCGCCCCAGCGTCGCGCGCATGGGCTCGGTTTGGGCTCCCAGTAGCTGCCCATCCAAAGACGACCGCTGAACATACTGAGGCTCGGGTGTTACTTATATGTTGGGAGGGCGGGTGGGAGTGAGCAAGACGGCGTGCGGGCGGGTGTGTAGCTTGATCACTGTTCCCTAATAATAAACACCCCCTCCCCCAGGCGACTGGGGGCCAACCCGAGTCCATGACGACCCCCCCACACCATCCCTTGCAAAAAGCAATACAAAACACACTCTGCCTCCAAATTCTGACCATGCGCAGCCAACCCGATGCGGCCCCCCCCACCATCCCTGTCAAAAAACAATACAGAGTACACTTGGCGGCGGCGGCGGCGGCTGCGCGGCGGCGGCGGCTGCGGCGGCGGCGGCGGCGGCGCGGCGCGCGCGCGGCGGCGGCGGCGGCGGCGCGGCGGCGGCGGCTGTGGCTGCGGCGGCGGTAGCGGGCGGCAGCGGCTGCGGCGGCGGTTTGGCAGCGGGGGGCGGCGGCGGCGGCGCGGCGGCGGGCGGCGGCGGCGGCGGCGGCGGCGGCGGCGGCGGCGGCGCGGCGGGCGGCGGCGGCGGCCGGCGGCGGCGGCGGCGGCGGCGGCGCGGCGGCGGCGGCGGCGGCGCGCGCGGGGCGGCGGCGGCGGCGGGCAGCGGCGGGCGGCGGCGGCGGCGGCGGCAGCGGCGGCGGCGGAGGCGGCGGAGGCGGCGGAGGCGGCGGCGGATTGGCCCCCAGTAGCTGCCCATCCAAAGACGACTGCTGAATATGCTGAGGCTCGGGCCAGACTCGGGTGCTACGTATGTGTTGGGAGGGCGGGTGGGAGTGAGCGAGACGGCTTGCGGGCGGGGAGGGGGTCTTGACCCTTCCCCCTACCCCCTCCCCTGGACCTGGACGGCGGGGCCACGAAGTGTCAGAAGGTCCTGTCGCCCAAGATGGCTCCAATAGGGTCTCAGAGAGCCTAAGATAGCCTTCAAGATCGCTCAAGACAGCTAACAGCATGCCTCCAAGAGGCCCCAAGAGGGCCACCAGACGGTTCCAGGTGCTTTGGGCGACTCCTCAGGACCTCACCGACAAGACAAAATCCTTCAAACACATGGGGAAAATAACTGATTGGTGCCTTCTCGCCCGCCTTTTCGCTTGCGATGCGCGTGTGAGGCTTCACGATGGCCCTAAGATGGCCCAAGAGGGCTCCAAGAAGAGCCCACGAGACCCCCAAGACTGCCCTAAGAGCGCCCAAGATCGTCCCAAGAGGGCCCCAAGAGCGCCCCAAGAGGCTATTTTGATGGCCCCGGAGGGGGGAGGCAAATCGAGGACCCCCTCTCCTTTCATCGATGGTCTCCAAGATGGCCCCAGGAGGCCCTCCCTGGCCCCCAAGAGGGCCCCAAGAGAGCCCCAAGAGGGTCCCATGAGGGCCCCAAGGCGCCCCAAAAGAGCCCCAAGAAGACCCCAAGACTCTCCAAAGAGCCCCAACACGGGGCCCCAAGATGCCCCAATAGGACCGCAATATCCCCCAATACAGCCCCGTAGCTCCAAGAAGGCCTCCGATGCTCGAAGATAGCCTCCAAGATGGCTCAACACCCTCCTTCCTCTCTCCGTGCACGCTCTGTGTCATTGCATGTGTCTCTTCGTCCCTTTTCCCGTCAGCTCTCATGGACAGGGCTCCTGAATTGGCTGGTGGGGATTCGCGAAGCGTAAACAATTCTTCCTGCGTGGTTGTTGGACGGGCTCCGAAGGTGTCGACCACTGCGGCGCTTAGGCCGTTGCGGGTTTTCTGTCGATGGTCGCTCTGGGTTTTTTGTTAGCGGGGGGCACCGCGTTTCCCACCCAGCGCCGCTGGGGCTGTTACTGATATGTTTCCATCGCTGCCGCCTGATGCGACGGAACAAATTAGTAATGTGTTCCGTCGCAGCGCGGCAGAAGCAATCCGCACGCGCGCTCGAGTAGCCCGTGGCGTGGCGTCGGCGCGAGAGAGGGAAGCAGGCGGGGCAGTGGCCGCAGAAAGCGAGCGAGGGGGAGGAGCACTCACCGCGCGAAAAGCTTCGGCAGGAGTGGCCAAAGCGGCCAGTCGTTGCTGAGGAGACCTGGCAATGGAAGTGGAGAATGCAGCGGTATCGCGCCCACACCCAGAGGCTTGGGTAACGGCTGCAGGCGCTAAAAGCGTGGGTCAAGTTGAAAGGGAAGGCGAATGATCCTACCGAAGCGGGGGCAGCATCCGGGTGTTCGTCTGGAGGCCGCGGGCAGGCGCTGCTGCGAAAGGGCGCCAGCAGGATGCGGCCACCGAGCACGGAGCCGAGGCCAGCGACCAGCTCGCTGCAACAAAATGCTGCAATGCTGCAGCACTGCCGTGCTGAACTGCTGAAAAAGCGGGGCTGAAGGGAGGGCCAACCCAGCCAGCGCGAGCATCACATCCGGGTGTGGCGGGAACGCCCTGCCACGGGGCTGACGGGGCCGTGGGGCCCAGCTGCCGGAAGAGCGGGGCAGGAGCGGGGGGAGGGCGGCGGACCCGGCCGGCGCACGCCACACAGCTGGGAGAGCCACGGACGCCTGGGCGCAGAGCCGGCCAGACACGGGCGCCCAGCCGCAGGAGCAGCGGGGCAGGCGACCCGGCGGAGCAGCCAGAGGCCGTCCAGGGCGGCACCGGCGAGGCGCACGGCTCGGGGGGGGGCCGCGGCGGGGAGCGCCGCCGGGAGCGGCGCCGGGGCCACGCCCAGGACCCGCAGCAGTGAGACTTGCACGCGGCACCGCATAGGTGTACAGATGTCGAGTAGCCAACATATACCCTGTGGGACGTCTCCAGAACGAACCAGGGCGCTCCACCAACCAGCGCGCGTCCACGTCGACGCGTCGACGCGCTGCCACCCGCTCCAACGTGCCTCCGACTGCCTCCGCTGGCCTCCGCCGGCTTCCACATGTGGCGTCGCGCAACAGGGGGGCAGGGGGAGGGGGGAAGGCTTCTGAAGGTCAGGCTGCTTCTCAAACGGCGCGGGCCCTACATCTGCAGACAAGGCCCGCGCCGTTTAAGAATCGGAGCACTTCTAAGAAACCTCCCCCCTCCCCCATACCACCCTCTGCGCGTGGCGGAATCACCACCGACCAACATTGCCAGGAAGAGTCTGACCGTGGCGGCGGTGGGAGGCAGAAGGGGGAGAAGAGGCGACCGTTGGGGGCTGCCCAGGGGGCCTGAGCTGGTTGGGCCCCGAGGGAAGCCTGTCAAGAGGGGGTTGGATGAAGGCAAACCTGCTCAGAATTGATCGCCAGAACCCTCCAGAAACCCCTCTGCACGTGGCCGACACATGTCGTCACACACTTCCAAACCGTGCGGGGCCCCCCGCGCCAGAGAGCGCCTCCACGAAATGGGCACCCCGAGTCGGGCCCTGCCGCGGGCGCACGTCGACGGCACGCTTCTAAGATCACCAGATGCGCCACCTCTCGCTGCGCCCGCTCGACGCATGGCCAACCGGTCCTCGCTCGATAGTTCAATTGCGGGGCGACGGTGCGATTCTCATAATCGCGGAGCGATTCCCCGTGGATCTGCATCGCCAGTGAACTCCCTCCCCCCTTTGGAGGGTTGCTGCGAGGAGGGTCGCACGCGACAAGGGAGCCAACTCTCGGGCGCAGCCGAGGCAGGGTGGCGGGGGCTGGGCCACGGGCATCGCGAAGCGCGCACATGAGCATCCCACCCCCCACAATCCCGTGGGGGGGTGGGATGCGTGCTCGTATGCCAAAATAAGTTCTCTCTCTCTCTCTCTCTCTTCTTTTTTTGTTTTTCTCTCTCTCTCTCTCCCTCTCTCTCTCTCAAGCATTGGCTGAATTCACCTCCAGCGAGGCCTCAGATCCCAGCTCTGAGGGAGTGCCGAGCCAGAGGACGGAAGCCGCCAGTAGAGGCCTCTCAGATGGGGTCCGAGCAGAGGGAGTCGGAGGATCGCGCCGCGTCGCCGATGCATCGCCGACGCACGGGCGCCGTCGGCGTGGAGAAAAGCGGGCTCCACATCGAACCGCATCGCCGATGCAGAGCCACAGCCCTCGGCGTCTGCGAGGTCTCCTCGTGCACGCTTCTGAGCATCTCGAAGGTGTCCTCCCTGACGGGCACCTCAGGACCGCGCCAGCCCCTCCCGCCCACAAGGAGCCCATGCGCTCCTGCCGTCGCCACCGCTGCTGCCTGGGCGGCTGTTGTGGCCAGGGCCGCCGGAGCCGCTGTCGCCCTCCTCTTCCTCTCCTTCTCCTCGCTCTCCTTATCCTCCTCCTCCTCCTCCTCCTTCTCCTCCTCCTCCTCACCCCCATCCTCCTCCTCCTCCTCCTCCTCCTCCTCCTCCTCCTCCTCCTCCTCCTCCTCCTCCTCCTCTCTCCTCCTCCTCCTCCTCCTCCTCCTCCTCCTCCTCCTCTCTATCCCCCCTCCTGTCCTCTCCCCATGTTAACTCCTCCTACTCCCAGCGTCGGAATGCAGGAGGAGGAAGAGGAGGAAAGAGATGAGGACGGTCGATCGATCGACTTTGCAGTGGGGCACCGTCCGCTCGAACTGCCAATGGCTGCGGCAGATCGGCTCCCCTCTACGAGTGCGCCTTGGCTTCTGAAATGGGGCCAGGCGGGGCATGCTGCACTTTGCTCCCACCCACCCCCTGCCTCGGCTGGCTTGCCACGTCAAGGGATGAGGACGCGGAGGAGGCGGACGAGGAAGGAGGAAGGAGGGTGGGAGAATCGGCGAGGACCGGCACGCCCGAATTGGGACGGCCGAACAGGAGGAAGATGCCAAACAACAACGGGCGTTGTCCCAAGCCAACAGCGGCCGCCGCTGGGCTGGCGGCGCCCGTCCCAGGTGGACACGTCCGAGAACGCCCGCCGCGGCGGCACCGACGACATGCCCTGCCCACAACGGACAGGAACCAGAGATGCCAAATATGGGCCACAAGT
The DNA here is from genome assembly GCA_963575745.1 of Prorocentrum cordatum. Taxonomy (NCBI): domain Eukaryota; class Dinophyceae; order Prorocentrales; family Prorocentraceae; genus Prorocentrum; species Prorocentrum cordatum. The sequence goes on from CAUYUJ010001669.1 coordinate 887,161, forward strand.
GGATCGGATCTCCACGGTACACTTTGCCAGTGGGGATGTGATGATCCCTCTGACACAGCCTGTCCACGACTGGACTGTCCGAGTCGCTTAGCTGCCCCAGGACGCCACACGCAACCCGTAGCGTGTTGGCACGGAGATCAACACGTAGACTGAACACGTCGGTCCGGCGCGATACGTGTGCCCAAAGCCAACACGTGCCGAGCCAACACGTCTGTGGCAACGCTGTTACCACATTCGTTTTGAACGCTGCACGTGTTGCGCTTCAACACGGGCGTATCACGGCAGCTGAGGGTCTGGGCAGATGGTGGCGGAGGATCGCACCGCGTCGCCGATGCACCAGCGGTGCGACTCGATGTGGAGCCCGATCCTCTGCACGCCGACGGCTGCGATGCCTCGCCGACAGCGCTGGCGCACCGCCGATGTAACATCAACTGGCCCGCTGTTGGTCGGCATCCTAACTCCTCCCGTCCCCGTCTCGATCCTCCCCCAAAAATGGGGGGATGCTCGTGTTCGGAAAACATATCCGTAACCGCAGCCTCGCGGGACGGGCCCCTGGGCCGCGACCCCGCGGATACGCGGCAATTTCTCGCGGACGCCCCGCGCTGAACGCATCCGTGCGACCGCATGTACCCGCGGGGTCGCGCCCCGGAATCCAGACCGCGAGGGCGCGGATACGGACACGTTCGCCGCTCGTGAGCGGGGGCAGAGGCAGCGGAGGCAGAGGAAGCGGAGGCAGAGGAGGAGGACGCGGCAAAAAGCGGGCAGAGGCGCAGGGGGAGGCGGAGGGAAGGCGACGACGACGACGACGACGACGACGACGACGACGACGACGACGACGACGACGACGACGAGTACGACGACATGCTGCTGCGCTCGCTCGGCCATGCTCCCCCCCCGCCCCTCTGCGCGTGCCGGCGCGTGGTCGCCAGGGCGGGGGGCGCCTCCGCGAGCTCCCGGGCCTGCTGCGAGAGGCCTGCCGCCCACGGAGACAGGAGCACCGAAGGGGCTCTGGGGAGGGCGCGGTGGAGTCTGCAGGACGGCCCTCGCCCCCCGGCAGAGAAAGGAGGGAGAGAGGGGGGGATGGAGAGGGAGAGGGAGACAAAGAGAGAGAGAGAGAGAGATCGACAGTGATAGAGAGCAGGGAGGGAGAGGGGGGGGTGAGGAGAGAGAGAGAGAGAGAGAGATAGGAGAGAGAGAGGAGAGAGAGAGAGAGAGAGAGAGAGATAGGAGAGAGAGAGAAGAGAGAAAGAGAGAGAGAGAAGGGGGGAAAAAAGAGACAGGGAGAGGAAGAGAGAGAGAGAGAGACAGGGAGAGGGTGTGCACAGATGCTGTTAACCGTAGATCCATGCGAGAATTAGCGGCCGCAAGCATCGAACCCTCGTCGTGAACCTGCCAACCGCATGCGAGAGAAATACGCGTCGCGTATGGACTCCACTGAGAAACTACATCTCGAAGAACTATCCAGGCCAACCATTCGGCCAACCGCAAACATCCCCCCCGCCAACCTTGGCCAATCCTCCTGGTCACACCCTCCAGCCAACTCTGGTCAGGGCAATTCTTTCAAACGTGTGTAACAATTCAGAGAGACTCAAGGTCGGTGAAGACTTCATATTGGCACCAAACCTTGAGCCCCCTATGCGAAGAATCGTCGAGGCGGAAGCGGAGGAAACCTCCGGTGTCGTGACTTGGTTTAATGCGGGGTCCCCTGTGCTCTCGAACGCTTTCCCAGGGTAAGCAACCACATGCGAATCCTACCCGTGCAGGTCGGATTCATGAAACGGCTGCTGGCACTCGGAATGCGAAGGACATCAATTGGACCCCCAGTTGGTCGCAGACAGAGACCAGTCATTTACCCCATATTGAGTTTCGGCGGTCCAGGGGCCCGATAACATGCCTGGGATATCGAAAATGATGAATCGACCGCCTCGCGCACGCCTTCTAAACTTCTTTCTCCTCCCTCTCCACTCCAGCTCCTGCTGCTGCTGCTGCTGCTCGTCCTCGTCCTCCTCCCGTCCTCGTCTTCCTCCGTTTCCTAATGCTCATCCTCCTGCTCACCCGCCACCTCCTCCTCCAATGTACGCAGCTCCCCTTATACTCCGATGGCGCATGCCACTACGGAGCGTTTTTTCGATTTCCAGGTCCGCTATGACATGCGTCGGCGGATATAAAAACAATCAGCGCAATGGGAAGGGATGGGTGGGAGGGGTCAGATGTCAGTTGTGGCGCGAGCGTACTGAGCCTGTCCCCATCCCCACGCACTCCTCCTCCTCCTCCTCCTCCTCCTCCTCCTCCTCCTCCTCCTCCTCCTCTTTCGCCGTGGCGTCTGGCACACCCCTCACACAGATCGTGCCCCATAGGGAGCTCCACCTACCGCCCCAGAGGGGGCCACTCCTGCAGCAGAATCGAGCCCACCTCGGCACACCTCCCACACGGATCGTGCCCCATACTGGGCTCCGCCTGGGGCCCCAATGGGAGCTCTCTTAAATGCGTATCCGCGCTTACTTCGGCACACCCCCAGCACAGGCCCCTTCCCCGCACTGCCCCGGAGCCCATCCTTCCTGATGGAGAGAGGGTCACGCCCCGCGCTACGGCGGCTTCGTGTCGTGGCGACCCGGAGGCTGGTTCCTGAAACTGCGTGGACCGTTCAACCTTGAGTGATCGGCGGCATTTCGATCGCCAGATCCTTCCCCACGGTGGGAGCACTGGAAGCTGAACCATTGGGTAAGGAGTCCAGGGTGGAACTCCAATCGTGGATTGGCATGGATATCACCGCCGCCCTCATCAGACAAGGTATCGTCCAGGGCCTGAAGCCTCCTGGGCACATTCCTTGACGAACGCCCCCACCGTGTTGGCAGATTCTGGGCCACAACCTTGAACGCCCGCAGCGGGGTCGCTGACGCGTCGGCACGAGGCGAATCTAACGTGATCGAAGACACTGGAGGTCTAGAAGAGCACGGCCGCGGGCGGGGATGCGATGCAGGATGTCGCGCACGCTCTGGACCGTGTGGCGCCTGCCGATGTCCTCGGGAACGGCCGACCGCGGCACACGGCTGCTGTGGCCAGGTGCGGGAGGGGCGGAGCGTCGACGAGCAAAATCAGTATCAATGTCGCGCTGGTCGGACGACCCCATCCGCGTGTCACAGCTGGATGAACAACCACCACGTTTTGCACAAAGAGCGAATGAGCAACACGCACCGCTTGAAGGACGACACGCGAATCACTGGTATTATGTATCCCGCATGGGAGCGGGACAAGGCCAGGAAGGGAGAGCGGAGATCGAGAACCGAGGTCAGGGGGGGGAGGGAGGTTCGAGGACCAAGGCTTTTGGACGTTCGACTCTTGCTTAGCCTCCGGGACCTCCAGGGCTCGGGAGGCCTCCGAAACTGTACGGGCCTAAAGGAGACCTCTGAGGCCAGTGCCCTCTGGAGACCACTGAGGAGTGAGAAGGGGAGTGCGGGGACGAAGCGGCGGGCGATCGGCACAGAAGGCGAGGTCCTGCGAAAGAGGGCATAGCAACCTTCCACGGCGGCCCGCGCGGGCCGCCAGCGCAGCACGCCACGCGGAATAGAGGGCGCTTGTGGGAGAATCAAAAGGCACGGAGACTCGGGGACCTGGAAAATGACACGAACACCAGGGGCAGGGGTGTTCCTCCACCAGGTGAAGGAGATACTGGATTTTGGTGCTGGTGGTAATCTTTCGACTGCCACCAGCCGTAAGGCCATCACACTATTGTGATAATGCCATCGGGGCGCTAGAGGAAGATCACAGAAATGCTACAACACAGGAGTACGATTTCTGCTGTAAGTCCGTACAGAAAAAAAACACATACTTGTATACATACTCATGTAGATCCATCTACAGAGATGCATAAATTGGTGAACGGTCCGCCGTTGGGTTGTTTCCTGGGGCTTGTTCACGAATCTCCATTGCGAGGTGTTCCACTGACCTTGCAAGGTTGCATCATCAACGTGCGCAATTCCCTATGACAAGAACAACTCACCTGCCCGGACTTTTTCCTGGAACTCCGCTGGGAAAGAAAGAACCCTGTCCGCCAGGAAACATCCCGGTCCGCAAAGGCAGTCCATTTCATGCCCCGAAGTGTGCTCCATGAGATTGAAGATCACTACAGCCACACGCAATAAAAATCGGCACGGATATTTTCATCATCCATGACCATTCCACGCCTTGTTGACGGTGTTTAGAGTCGCGCTACGTCTGGTCAGCGTGGGAGGGTGCCAGAGCTCGCAAACGCACTCCCGAGGCTTCCAGAGCCTCCGACTTTACACTCCGTGGCCTCCCAGATGCTCAAGATGCCATCTGGGCTGGGTCAAACTGAGCACCAACACGCAAATGAATTATCAGAGGCACGCAAAATGGTCTCAAAACGGCCCACGAGGCTTCGAAGACGCCCTTAAAAAGGCTACGTATAAAAGGACCCCCCAAGAGAGTCCCAAGATGCAACAATCCTCCCAAACCGTATTGGAGATCAAACAATTGCATGTTCGTCTTGTTGGTCTTGACAGTGTTCAAGACGGCTCAATGGCCCGCAAGATAGCTCCAAAGCTACCCCAAAAGAGGGCCTCGAGACAGCGCAAGAGGGCCTCAAGACGGCCCGAGGGGACCGCCCCACGAGGGGGCCAAGGGAGGCAACTCGAAATCACATTTCGAGCCATCCGCCCCAAGAGGATCCCCGAGACCGCCAGTAGCGCCCAAGAACCCCAAGAGGCCCCCAGAGGCCGCCAACAATTTCAAAAGAAGCTTTCAGACGCCTCCAAAAAGTCCCACAGAGGCGCCAAAAGGTCTCACAAGCGAGCGGGTTCCCTCTCCTGGTGGACCTCCAGTGCGTGCGTCCTCCGCCTGCCCCTCCTCGTCCCCCTCTCATATCCCCACGCCGTCCTCATTCATGGACTCCTGATTTTCGCACTCCTCACCCTGCGATCCACCCCCCCTCCTCCTGACCAGACCCTGTAGCATCATCCACACACGCCATCAGAGTTCAACATATCATTCGGGTGCTACGAAATATTTTTTCTCCAGCAATTTCCTTGTTGATCGCCCTGCCTATACTTTCTTTTGGGGGGGGGGCGGAATGACGTAATCATCTGAACACGAATGCGTGGTCACACCGAGATGCCCATCGAAATGCCAATACAATTGCAAGCGAAATCCGCTGGCCCTCTTGTGGGGCCATCAGGCTGCGAGGATTAGGCGTGTTGCTCCCTGCACCAGTTCCAGTTTCCAATGTTACAGTCCTGCTTTCTGCTTCCTACTGTAAACTGTTAAAGCCCACGCGAGGGGGGGAGCCGAAAAGGGTCTGGTCACCACACCCGAATCGCGTTGTCTGAATTCCTGCGGGGCCGCGGGACACGTGAAAATACATGGCATCCGCTCTCGACGCAATAATCCGTAGTAAATTACACTGCGGTCGCGTCCCCGAGGCCACGATCCCTTGTAAATTGCACCACGTTCGCGTCCCCGAAGCCACGATCCTTCGTCAAATGCACCATATTCGCGACCCCAAGGCCACGATCTCCAATGAATTGCATTACATTCGCGCCTTTGGGGCCAAGGTCCACCGTAAAGTACGCCACAGTTGCGCCCCCGAGGTCACGATCCCTCGAAAAGTGTATGATGTTCGCGTCCCCGAGGCCAGTGACCCTCGCAAACTACAATTTTCGCGCCCCCGAAGCAACAAAGCCTTTACATTACAGATTCACGTTCCCGAAGCCATTCACTCTCGCGCGTTATGCAATGTTTCGCCCCGAGGCAACAAACCCTCGTACATTGCTCAAGCGTTGCGCCCCCGAGGCAACAAGCCCTTGTAGATTACTGAACGTTTGCGTCCCCGAAACCAGAACCCGTTGTAAATTACACAAGAGTCGCGTCCCCGACATCACAATCCCTTATAACTTACGCAACATTCGCGTCCACGAAGCCTGAAACCTTAGCACATTGCTTAATTATTGCATCCCCGAGGCAATAAACCTGAATACATCATTAAATCTCCGCGTCCACGTGGCAATCAACTCTCGCAAATTACGCCACATTCATACTGCCGAGGCCAAGAGTGCTCCAAGGCGCCCGAAGATGTGTCCAAGACGGCCCAAGAAGGCCCCAAGAGGGCCCCAAGAGCGCTCCAAGAGGCCTCCCGAGAGAGCCCCAAGAGGCCAACATCGTCGAAGTTACAAAAGGTTGTTGAAGGAGTTTGGGGTTCTCGCATGTTCGGCTTTCGACGCTCCAAGATGGCTCAAGAAGCTCTCCAGACTGCCCCAAGACAGCCCAAGACGCGCCCGAGAGGGCTCCAAGATTGCCCAAGAAGCGCACCGAGAAGCCCCCAGGAGGCCCCAAGAGGCCCCCAAAGGCGCCCAAGACGCAACAAAGAGGCCGCCAAGAGGCCCAAAAGATATCCCACGAGGCCCCAAGAGGCGCCGAAACCGCCTCCAAGAGGCCCCCGAGAGGCTCCCCACGACACCCCAACACATATACAAGAGGTCCCAGACCCACAACCCAGACACGGTGGCGGGATGGGTCGAAGGCCATTAGGATAACGCCAACGTTTCAATATGCGCTGATGATTCCTATCCGCCCCCGCATGATGTTCCCAGATGTGCCAAGGCAGCGCCGGGACGCACCGACGCGACTCTGATATATCCCATTCTGATAGAGCGGGTGCCAGCGGCAGGGGGCGAAGCCCTTCAGGATAAACATCGATGTGCAAGTCCCTCCCGCCCAACCTCCGCATCGCCCGAATGGTAGTCAATGAGCCAATGAGGCGCTCATCAATGCGAACACTCCTTGACAGGCCCAAGCCCCCAACTCGCATAGTTTCGGGGCGATCCTGGGCGCTCTTGCGCGCTCGGGGTTCCCCGCGCGACTTCTCCGAAGGGCTCGGGGGCACTGGTCGGGGGCGTCCAAGCGGGGGGCGTCCAAGATGGGGGGGCGCAGATCTTGGCCAGCGGCATCTGCGCGGCCACGGGGGGTCGGGGACGTACTGAAATGAGAAACGGGCTCCAGGCCCCCCAAAGCCCTCGAGGGGGGCCCAAGCGCGGCCCCTGAGCCCTTTCCTGCTCTGACGACCAGAGCCACCAGTGCCCCAAATCACGCCTGGCGAACAACGGGCCCGCAACCGTCGTGCCTTGAGACCCTGCGGCGCAACAGAAAATCGGCACTGCGAAACACCACGCCAGGAGCCCGACATAAAACCCGCTTCGCCCGCGTATGGCTTCTGATGTCTCGCCTTTCCACTGCCATGCCGTGCGCACGGCCACGCCTCAACGCAGACGTGGGCGCGGCGCGCGTGCGGCGTCAGGCAGAGGCTGGGGCGAGGTGCACGGCGCGCGTGGAGCGACGGAGTGCTCTGGAGAGCCGCTGACCAGCTCGTGATCGGGGCGGGGGGGCGTGACGCAGCACGCCCCCAAACGCCCCCTCCAACCCAAGGAGTCGTCCCAGAGAGCCGTCCTCCTGCGGCGCCCCACAAGGTCTCGACCCATTCCCCGGGACCGGTCTTTCACGCGAAAGTGCTTTTTGAGGGTCCCGAAGTCCAGTGCGGCAGGTTCGTGTCGTGCCGACCCCAGCGTTGGTTCCTGACACCTCGGGAACCGTTTAAACCTTGAACGATCGGCCGTTTCCGAGAAGTCAGGTCCTCAAACGTCGACCGAATCTGGGTCGCTGGCGGCGCTCAACCTTGAACGCCCGAGCTGGGGTCGCCGCCAGTCGACGCGACACGAACTTGCCAGAAGGCCCCCAGAGGCCGAAAAATGGGACAAACCTTCCGTCGCAGTGTCTGTCGTGGCTCCGAGGGGGGCCTGGCACTGCTCTGCGGCGCTGCTCGAGCTGCACCGTCGACCCTGCGGGGCCGAGCCTCCGGGCGAAGACGCCCGGCGCGGACAGAGCCGCGACGCCCCGGTCTCTGGAGGTCGCGGGCGGCGCGCCGTCGCCGGACCGCAGGCTCGGCGAGGAAGAGGAGGAGGTAGAGGAGGAGGAGGAGGAGGAGGAGGAGGAGGAGGAGGAGGGGAGGAGGAGGAGGAGGAGGAGGAGGAGGAGGAGGAGGAGAAGAGGGGAGTTAGAGGAGGAGGAGGAGGAGGAGGAGAGGAGGAGGAGGAGGAGGAGGAGGAGGAGGAGTAGGAGGAGGGCAGGAGGAGGAGGAGGAGGAGGAGAGGAGAAGAGGGTTTGGGGAGGAGGAGGAGGAGGAGGAGGAGAGGAGGAGGAGGAGGAAGGAGGAGGGGAGGAGGAGGAGGAGGAGGAGGAGGGAGGCCATCGCACGGAGGAGGAGAGAGGGGGAGGGGAGGGAGGAGGAGGAGGAGGAGGAGGAGGAAGGAGGAGGAGGAGGAGGAGGAGGAGGAGGACGGAGGCAAGGAGAGAGGAGGAGGAAGAAGAGGGGGAGGAGGGGAGGAGAGGAGAGAGGAGGAGGAGTGAGGAGGAGATGAGGAGGGGAGGAGGAGGAGGAGGAGGAGAAGAGGTGGAGGAGGATGAGAGGATGAGGAGGAGGAGGAGGAGGAGGAGGAGGATGAGGAGGAGGAGGCGGAGGAGGAGGAGGCGGAGGAGACGAGGGGGAGAGGAGGAGGAGGAGGAGGAGGAGAGAGGAGGAGGAGAGGCAGGAGGAGGAGGAGGAGGAGGAGGCGGAGGAGGAGGAGAGAGAGGGGGAGGAGGAGGAGGAGGAGGAGAGGAGGAGGAGGAGGAGGAGGAGGAGGAGGGGAGGAGGAGGAGGAGGAGGCGGAGGAGGAGGAGGAGGAGAAGAGGGGGAGGAGGAGGAGGAGGAGGAGGAGGATGGAGAAGTGAGAGGAGGAGGAGGAGAGGATGGAGAGGAGGAGGAGGAGGAGGAGTGAGGAGGAGGAGGAGGAGGAGGAGGAGGAGGAGGAGGTGGAGCGCGACGACAGGTAGGGTGCTGCCCAGGGAGGAAGGGGAGGAGGGATGAGGGGGGAGGGAAGGAGAAAAAGGACGAGGAAGAGGAAGGAGAGGGAAGAGGAGGTAGAGGAGGAGGAGGAGGAGGAGGAGGAGGAGGAGGAGGAGGAGGAGGAGGAGAAAACGAAGAAGGAGGGATGGGAGGCTGACGCCTCACGCCTGTGCACTCCTGCGACTTGCCTAAGAAAGGAGGGCGACATGAGGGACACTGTCCAGGGAGGAGGGGGAGGACCAATGCAAACCCAAGACGCATCAGCGATGTTGCAATGAACCTTCCCTCGAAATCCCTCTTCACATGTCCCTACAGGAATGTATGTACATTGCGTAAAGTGCTCCGTTGGAAGTCATAAGTCTGAGAGTCCCCATCGTGCCAATGCGTCCTGACAATTCTCAGGTGTGCCAAAACATCACTTCTGGGGCTGCAACACCGTGAACCCACGTGACTGTCGCGCCCTGAAAATCCTAGATAGTGCCAGGAGGGAGGAGGGAGACAGGAATAGATGCCTCCCAGGTGGGGTCCGAGTAGATTGGGTCGGAGGTTTGCGCCGCATCGCCGAGGCCTCACCGATGCATCGACGATGCATCGGCGACGTGGGCTGAACATCGGCGACGCCAGCGTGGAGAAGAGTCGGGCTCCACATCGAGCCGCATCGCCGATGCATCGGTGATGCGGCGCGATCCGAGGCTTAGAAGGAAGAAGGACAAAGAGGCGAAGGAGGGCCATGACGAGGATAGAGGAACAAAAAGCGGCATAAACATAAACTTTTAACGGCCCGCACGAATTTCTCGGATCTGAGCTGGAGGGGTTCCAGTGCAAATCCAAGAACTCCGCGCGGACCGCCAACAGTTCATGTTCACGCCGCTGTGTTTGCTCTTCGAAAGGACAGGGCGCGCAGATCGGGGCGCGGGGCCTCCGCGCCGCCCACGCCCGCGATCGGCGAGGGGGGCGCGCCGGCGTCGGTGACGGCGCTGGCGCCCGAGCCGGCGCCCGTGCTCCCAGGCCCGCGCGCGCCCTCGGCGGCCGCCTGCACAGCATGCCCCGGGGCGGGCGGGCGGGCGGAGCGAGGACCCCAGGCCCCGTAGACAGAAGCGACGACGGGAGGGCTTTGGCCGGCTGCCCGGAGGAACGACCCCTGGGCAAGAGTGACCTCTGGTGCGCTGCTGTCGGGGGCCGCGATGGGGCCAAGTTCCAAGCGTGCTGGCCGATGCCGGGTATGAGCCCGCACTCCAGCGAAGGGTCACTCTCACGTGCAGTCGATGCGGCCGTGCTCCGCCTCTGGAAGCCCTCGACTGGCCCCGGGACCTTCAACAAAAATGTCGGGGAGCCCTCCCCCCCCCCCGGGGAAGGGGTCGGAACTTCCGGGAGCCTTGTATTGAAAGAGTCCAGGCGTCGCGTGTCTGGGATCGGGGCTTCTGGGGGGTGGTGGTCTGTGTGTCTGCCCGCCCCCTGGGGGGGCGCCCTCGTGCCAGATCCGCTTCGAAATTCTGACCAGGACGCGCCCCAGGACGAGTCTGGGGTCCGGTTGTTGACCCCCCGGCTCCCAGACCCCGAGCGCCTCCACGTCAAGGCGGACGGGTTTCTCGCGATTTCGGTCCATAGGCCCATGTGGGCCCTGGTGTGGGCCCTGGAAGCTTTCAAAAACCAACTGGGACGAGAAAACTATATCCCCACGGAGGGATCGGGAGGGAAGGAGAGTGACGCGCCAGGGCCGCTGGCAGGAGCTGGCAAGCCACCCGAAGCAACTGCTCGCGGTGTCCACTGCCAGCCACCCTCCATGGCCTGGGTTGAGGTCGGCGGCGGGCGAGGGGGGAAGTGAGAAGGAGAAGGCCTTCTCAGAAGGCGGCGGGGCTTCTCAGAAGCCCTCCGGCCTTCTGAAGCTTTTTGTGTCTTCGGGGAAGGCTTAGACAACCTCTCCAAAGGCCTTGGGAGTTCCGAGCCTTCTGAGAAGGCCCACCCCTCCTCACTTCCTCCCCAGGCTCGCCGCCGACAAAAGGGGGGAGGGGAGGGACAGAGTTGGCGGTCTGGAGGTCCAGGGACCTCAGCAGGGAACTCCTCTAAAAATCAAAGCATCGGAGGCCTACGGAAGAGGATAGGAGGGAGAGGAGGGGGAGGGGAGGGACAGAATTGACGGTCTGGAGGTGCAGGGACCTCAGCATGTACCTCCCCCCAAAACCCAAGCATCCGAGGACTAGAGAAGAGGATCGGAGACTTCCAAACAGGGCTCGAGCTGCCTTTGCTGCAAAAGGGAATCAAAATCATGCTAACGGAGTTCCCCACATAATGATGTTATTGGGATAGCGGAATCGAGGATCAGTTTGTCATGAAATTGCCGACCTGCCCTCGCTCAGGCGGGGCCTCCGTGGAGGGTGGGAGGGGCACGAAACCTGATAAATAACACTGTTTTCGAATAGCGTCCTCGCTCAGGCGGGGCTTCCCTGGAGGGGTGGGAGGGGCACGAAACCTGATAATGAACACTGTTTTCGAATAGCGTCCTCGCTCTGGCGGGGCCTCCCTGGAGATGGGAGGGGCACGAAACCTGATAAATAACACAGTTTTCGAATAGCGTCCTCGCTCAGGCGGGGCCTCCCTGGAGGGTGGGAGGGGCGCGAAACCTGATAAATAACACTGTTTTCGAATAGCGTCCTCGCTCAGGCGGGGCCTCCCTGGAGGGGTGGGAGGGGCACGAAACCTAATACATAATACTGTCTTCGAATAGCGTCCTCGCTCAGGCGGGGCCTCCCTGGAGGGGTGGGAGTGGCACGAAACCTGATAAATGACACTGTTTTCGAATAGCGTCCTCGCTCAGGCGGAGCCTCCCTGGAAGGGTTGGAGGGGCACGGAACCTAATAAATAGCACTGCTTTCGAATACCGTGCTCGCTCAGGCGGAGCCGCCCTGGAGGGGTGGGAAGGGCACGAAACTTGATAAATCCCACCAGCCCTCTGGGCGTCGGTGGTTTAAAGCGTTTCCTCTTCCACCCCTTCTTCTTCCCCTTCGGGGAGGGGTTTACCCCTCCCCCTACCCCCTCCCCACTGACCTGGACAGGGGGGGCCGCGGGTAGTTAGAGCGTCCAAGATCGACTCCTGGGAAGGCTAAAATTCGACACCCCTCACGAGGATCGTGGCTTCTGAAGGGGGGATTGTAATTAGGGAGCCCCCCTTCGTTGATCGATCTCCTCCAAGATGGCTCCGAGGCCCCCCAAGAGGCCCCCAGGAAGCCCCCAAGAGACCCCCAAGAGGCCCCAAGAGACCCCCCAAAGGCGCCCAAGAAGCGCCCAGGAGGCCCCAAGAAGCGCACAGGAGGCCCCCAAAGGCCCCAAGATGGCCCCAAGAGGCCCCAAGAGGCCCCCAAGAGGCCCCAACGAGGATCCCGAACGGCCCACAGAGGCCCCCCCCGAGGCACCCAAGACGCCGAAAAGCCCCTCAGGACGACCCTCTACTCGCTTGGGCGTCGTTTCTGGACGGGCTGGTCGGGATTTTTTGTATAAATTATCCCGGCAAAGCAACCTAACAGCGATGTGTAGAAGCATATCTGAAAGCATTCCCCTTAGATTCAGATGAAAATCCAGTTGTAGAATTCTGCTGATCTCGCAGTCGTAGTCGCATTCGCGATGACAGTCGCAGCGGCAACGGCAGTCGCAGTCACAGCCTCAGCCTCAGCCTGCCTCCTCCTCCTCCTCCTCCTCCTCCTCCTCTTTCTCCTGCTCCTCCTCCTCCTCCTCCTCCTCCTCCTCTTCCTCCTGCTCGTCCTCGTTCTCGTCCTCTTCGTCTTGCTCGTCCTCCTCCTCCTGGTGCTCTCTCCTCCTCCTCCTCCTCCTCCTCCTCCTCCTCCTCCTCCTCCTCCTCCTGGTGGTCCTCGTTC